>BQNB010104986.1:0-23702 GCA_026074375.1 Tanacetum coccineum
CCCTTAGATATTCAATATTCCGCTGCTACCCAGATTTGGGGGTGTTACAGATTGGTATCAGAGCCAGGTTATAGAGAACCAGATCAAAAGTTTTTGTCTGGACTATAACCATTTTCAAACACTGCATTCACAAATGGGGATTGCACGGGACACACATACATTACTTGTTTGCAATCTAGCATATGTGCTTACATGACATACACTGTTTTAGCATTAGTAGTTTACTAAGTGCTTGCATGATTGATATACGAGTATATAAATTATATTACGTATATTACTATAAGAGTCTTAAAATTTATACTTATATAAGTTATTTTTGTTTTTATAGCAGTCATGTCTTCTGCATCATCTGTGGTTACCTACACTTTCGTCTACATCGATTCTGAGCCAGGGAGGGTATTTTAGGGAACTGACGAGGATCTGTCGAACGGTGGTTCTCCATGAGTCATCATATACGGATATGATGGACTCCCTATGCAGCCGGTAGCCCCACCATCACCGGATTACATACCTAGCCTCAAGGAGCCACAAACACCACCAGTACCACAGGACGAGGATGAGCATGAGTCTATGTTCATACAGCCACATGATCCTGACTATGTGCCAGAGCATATGTACCCTGAGTATATACCATTGGAGGATAAGCATGTGTTTCCTGCTGGGAGCAGCCATTACCTCCTATTGATTCACCAGGCTATGTTGCTGAGTCGGCGATCCGAGGGAGGATACTGAGGAGTTATGAGGAATGATTGATACAGAGGGTGGTCGGTTGACTATCCCATGGACGGAGAGATGATGGAGAATGATGATGACGGCGGTTTCATCTGGGGATGACGCCGTTTGTGTGGAATGAGGACAAGGAGGTCTGAGGAGGAGGAAGAGGATGGATAAAAGAGGCAAAGAGGAGGGAGGGTAGCACTTAGCTCCGACCGACTATGCTGTGTTTGTACCTACTGTAGCCTGTTCACCACCTGGAAGGAAACAGAGCATGTATAACCAACACCTTCCACTTGAAATGTATCCACTAGAGCTAGGATACTGTCCGGCTTCTGGCTTCTATAAACCATTCCACCAGAGGCAGAGGTTGATGAGGGACTTATAGCCTTGACTACTCATCACCCATCACCATCATATTCTCACTATAACCAACCATCTACAAGTCGAGCACCTTGGATTGGTGCACGCCCCCACATTGTAGTTTACATCACCTCTCTTGTGCCCATACTTTTAATACCATCATTGGGTGTTTTAACCAACAAATCCAGGACACTCAGGATAGCCTCCTACTCCGGACCTGATCGTGGCTGCTTACTGCGCATTACAATACCACCACTCCTACACACTAACACATCTTCCACCCAAGATTCTATACATACACCACCTGGTATCCGTTAGGGATGATGATGTTCTCCGACGTTCTGAAGTTGCCACCTCTCAAGAGGTTGTATTTGTCTACTCTAGGCCCTAGGTATGAGATCGGGGAGAGTTCTACTGCTAGACCTATCGGAGGTTGAGTCGATTGTTTATGGGTTTTGTAGAGCCTTTTTGTGGATACTGAAGCAGAGACCGGACCCGGGGATTAGTGAGGTTAGGTATGGTATTAGGGATACTTGGGTAGATTCGGCAAAGGCAGTTCTTGAGATAGCACCTATGACCTTGGGAGAGGTCAATACTAGGGTTACAGAGCTTGCTGAGCTTCATGAGCATGATACACAGGACTATTTGGCTTTTTTTTACTTGAGGTCTGCCCCAGGAGGGGTAGGATCTCGCATTATCACAGTGAGTCTCCATAGACTCACAACGAGTTAACTTGCTTATAGAGGATAGGGTAGCTCATTATGAGACCATACAGATTGTGGCGGAAGAGGCCTATGCTTCCCGAGAGGCTTGGGCTCATGTGATAGGATTAAGCCAGGCGGTTCATTTTGAGCTCCAGACCCACCGTGAGTAGGTATATGCACACGAGTCTCAGCTCCATGCACATCAGACACAGCTACAGTTATAGGGTACTCTTATTCAGACCCAGCATCAGGTACATGAGACTCGCTTCCAGATGTAGCAGGCCGAGATGGAAGCACTTTGATGAGACTGTCAGTGTAGGCTGTAAGGAGCAGATGGCATGAGACATCTTCGAGTGATCGTGATGAGAGAACATGAGGCAAGTGATGAGTGACATGCAGGACGAGTTGTTAGCAACATCTATAAGGGCAGCAAAGAAGGAGTAGGACAGCCAGGATCAGATGCTAGAGCTCTAGATCACCAGGAGGCTTATAGGGATGCTGATAGTCACATCTAGTGGTTTATGTCATTTTATTTTGCTAGGCTATTATTCAAGCATGTTAAATATTAGGGGTTCTCCCCTCTAGCATGACCTTATATTTTTTGTATTGTATTTTGTGTACCAAAAACTATTTCATGTAAAATCTTCCAAGTTATGAATGAAATAGATGTGTTTTGTTATACTATATACCTCTCTTGTGTTGTTGTCTCATCTGTAAATTATTGTATATCTTATCATGATTATGACCTCATGTTTTGTCTCTTGTAATTTAGAAGAATCATGGCACCTACGACAAGACGAGGACCGAATACCACTCCTAACAACACCAACCCAAACAACATGACTCCAGAATCCGTCCAAGCTATGATTTATCAAGCCCTTCTGCGAAACTCCACTAATGGAGATGGAAGCCACAGTTCACACGGGGATAACCGAAGGAACGTGCAAACTACGCGCCCTTGTTTCTACGCTGACTTCATGAAGTGTCAACCTTTGAACTTTAAAGGAAATGAAGGCGTTGTCGGTTTAACCCAGTGGATCGAGAAGATGGAATCAGTTTTCAATATCAGTGTTTGTGCTATTGAAAACCAGGTTAAGTTTGCCACCTGCACTCTGTTAGGGGCTGCTTTGACTTAGTGGAATGGCAGATAAGATCCTTAGGTCCTGATGCATACTCAATGACTTGGGAAGTGCTCAAGAAGAAAATGACGGACAAGTATTGTCCGCAGGGTGAAATCAAGAAACTAGAAATTGAGTTGTGGAACCTAAAGGTCAAAGGAAACGATGTTTCAACATACACTGAACGTTTCCAAGAGCTAACCCTGATATGTACCAAGTTTGTTGCTAATGAAAACTGAGACTGATTGACAAGTACATCAGTGGAATCCCTGATATTATTTATGAGATGTTTTAGGTATTTAGTGTCAAGTCCTCTAGACCCCAGACGTTGTGATGAGACCATTGAGTTGGCAAACGACCTTTATGACCAGAAAACTCCGCACCTATGCGGAAAGGCAGACTGACAACAAAGGCAAGGTGATGATTTACCAGATAACAACCATGGTCACCAACAATAACCTTCAAAAGGCAAATGGTCGCCAAGGTCTTACAATATCGAGGACAGGTGAAAGAAGCCGTTTTGGGGATCTTTGCCCATGTGCCATTTTAACCAACAATGGGCCGTGTACTCATAGTGCCACAAGTGCAATAAGGTAGGGCACTTTGCCTGCGACTGTAGGGGTTCAGGCAATACAAATGTTACTAATACTCAGAAGGGCAATGGGGCAAATCCCAAAGGGAACAATTGTTTTGAATGTAGAGCTCCAAGACACTTCAAAAAGGATTGTCATAAGTTGAAGAATAAGGATGGGGGAAATGGGAGTGCACAAGGCTGGGTGTATGCAGTTGGGAATGCGAAAAAGAAAGGAAATGCACGGGGCCCAGACTCTAATGCGTGTTCTTAGGGGTACGTTCCTCTTATCAACGCTATCATCTATCTTATGTGAACACGGCACCGATAAAAGCTTTATATCTTATGCATATAGTTCCACTGATTAACATCGTCCCAACTTTCATTAGGAAATTGTTATTATGACGAATTACGCTGATGGGGGAAAATAGACCGGCGGTTGACACATATTTTAGGGGGTTGCACTTTAAAATCTTCTTAACTCGTCCGTTCAAAAATAGATCTATTGCCCATAGAACTGGGTAGTTTTCGACATTTATTATCGGCATGGAATTGGTTTAAGAAGATGTCACGCCGTGATCGTGTGTGATGAGAAACTTGTTCGAATTCCCTATGGGAACGAAACCTTGACTTTTCGAATAAGGGTAACGTATTGTAAAGACCGGAATGATATATCTTGGTTAACCATTATATCGTGTTTCAAAGGCTAAAGAGTACATGGCAAAAGGAAGTCAGATGCTTTTTGCACAAATATCCGACCAAAGAAAGAGCGAGACACGTCGGATGGGAAGAGCAACTTAACGATCGTAGAGTCGTCCTGAGTTTTCCTAAGTTTGTCCTAAGGACTTGCAGGGTCTTCCACCGGCTTGACCAGTCGGTATTCAGATCGACTTTAATTCCAGGAGCCGCACCCATAGCTTCGTGCACCGTTCGATTGGGTTACGTACGAAAATGATGGATGTTGTCAAAAACATACTACAAGAGCTTTCTGACAAGGGCATCATAAGGGCCCTAGTTCCTCTCTTTGGGGGAGCCTACGCGTCTTGTTTGTAAAAGAAGGAGGGTCATTCAAGGATAGTGCATGAATACAGGGAATTAAATAAGATGACAGTAAATGAATCGTTACCCACTCCCGAGGATGTGATTTAATTTGATCAACTCAGGGGTTTCTATATTTATTCAAAGATAGATTTGAAATAGCGGGTTATCAAACAGCTTAGATTGAGAGCAAGACGTTCCAAGGATGGCATTCAGAACTCGGTCTGGTATTACGAGTTTCAGGTTATGCCATTAGGGTAAAACAATCGCACTGCGGGTATTCATGGACCTTATGAACCGAGTGTGCAAGCCCTACTTGGATAAGTTCGTATTTGTCTTCATTGTTGATGACATACTTATTTATTTAATGGGACAAGAAAGAGCATCGAAGCAAATCGTAAGGAAATTTTGGAATTTGCTCAAGAAGGGTGAAGTTGTTATGCCACAGTTTTCAAAATGTGAAATTTTGGATCCCGAAGGTTAAATCTTTTTGGTTCATGTCATTGATATTGTAGGTCGGTATATTTTGTGATTCCAAATCCAAGATAGAATCAATCAAGATTGGGATCTACTAGACACACGACGGGATACTGCCAATTTTCTAGGTCACCTTCATAGGTTACACTATCGGATGATTACAGTGCAGGGATTTTCGAAGATTGCTGAAATCAAATGGAATATGCTCACTCAAGAAAGGCAGAGTCAAGTTCGATTGGGGAGAAAAAGAAGATAATGCTTTTCAGTTGATAAAGCAGAAGTTGTGCAGTGCGCTGATTCTGGCGCTTTTACTAAAAGGATGCGAAGACTTTGTGGTCCTATTGTATATGCGTCACAAAGAGGTTTAGGTGATGTATTGATGGCAGAGTGGAGAGTGAAGGTGATTACTATACTTCTCGACAAACTAAAAATTCGAGACAGAAATACCACTCATGATTTAGAACTTAGATCCGTGGTGATTTGTCTTTACGTATGGAGGCATTATTATATATGGAGCCTAAAGCCACCGTATTTACCGATCATTAAAGCCTACAACTCTTTACTTGACCAAAAGGAGATTAACATGAGGCAACGACCCTTGGCTTGAATTTGCTAGTGATTACCGATTGTTACATTCGTTACCACACCGAGGAAGGATAACGTAGTAGCCGACGCATTGAGCGTAAGAACAATTGAACATTTGCGGGTTCGAGCCTTATTATGACTATTGGCTTAGATTTCCTAAACAAATATAGAAGCTCGGATCGACAGCCCTGAAACAGAGAATCTTGAGAATGATGACAGTAGGTGGTCATGAGATAGAAAAGATATACCCATGGAAGAAATTAGAACCACGCTGCTGGATGAACTTTGATGTTTAAACGGAGGAGTTGGTTATCTTGATATGGCGACTTAAAGATCCGTGATTATGCTCGGGAATCCACAAGTCGAAGTATTCTATCCCCACCATGTTTCCCCCCGATTCTGAAAGATTTACCAAGATATGAAAAAGCTAAATTGGTGCCCATTGGCTCACAATATCGAAAGCTAACATCGCTAATATGTTAAAGTGCTTGACAAGTGCAAAGTCAAAGTAAAAAAAGGAAAGAACGAAAAATTAAAAAAAAAAAAACACGCAACTCAAAGGCCATTGGGACTGTTGTTAGTACTACCAGCAAATACCGAGTGGAAGTGGATAATGTTTCCCCACCATGGATTTTATCACCAAGCTTCTAAGTCGTCTTAAGGTTTTGACACCATCTAGTGATTGATGGATTGACTCACAAAGTTTGCTCACTTTGGCCAATATAGGGAAAATTATCTATTGGAAAGTTGGCAGGTTGTACCTGAACAGGATATAGCATAGACCACGGAATTCCTGTTTCAATAATCTGTGAATCGTGGTTTTGATGGGAGGTTCACAGATAAACACTCTGGAAAATCATTTCAAAGCTTTGGGTACAGAACTGAGTATGAGCACCGCGTATCATCCAGAAATTGACAGACAGAGTGAGAAGACTATTCAAACTCTCGAGAACATACTACGTGCTTGCGTGATCGATTTTGGAAAAGGCTGGGTTAAGCATTGCCATTAGCCGATTTTCGGTTTAACAACAGTTATCAACGCTAGCATTTAGGTAGCACCTTTATGAGGACTTTATGGCCGGAAATGGCGATTCACCTGTGTGATGGGCGAGAAGTGGAGAAAGCTCAACTGATGGTCCAGAAAAATGATTCAAGAAACAGTGGAGTAAGATCGTCCTGATCAAGCAGAGAATTCAAGCTGCTCAGGATCGATAAAAGAGCTACGCTGATTTGAAGCGAAAGCCGATGGAGTTTGAAGTTGGGGATAGGGTTATGCTCAAGGTCTTACCTTGGAAAGGGGTTGTACGATTCGGTAACGTGGCATAGGGTTAAACCCGAGATATGTCGGACTTTCATGTGTTAGCCAAATTTAGAGGGAATAGCTTACTCCAGGCTGGGAAAACTTCCTCAAGAGTTGAGCAGAGTTCACCATACTTTCCATGTGTCTAATCTGAAGAAATGTTACGCTGACGAACCATTAGTCATGTCGTTAGAAGGAATTCACGTTGACGATAAGCTCCAGTTTGTGGAAGAGCCTGTTGAAAATCTTAGAACAGGAGAAAACAAACGATTAAAGCGGAAGCCGGATACCATAGGTTAAGTTCGCACTGGAACTCTAGGAGAGGTCCTGAGTTCACTTGGGAACGTGAAGAGTCGTTCAAACAGAAAATAACCCACAGCTTTTCACTAAAACGGGCTTCGTCATCCACTACAAGGTCTTAAGCTTCTGACGGTCCAAAGCTCTTTTAAAAGGTGGTGACTGTAACATTTTCTCAATTTAAGGTCATTTACGACTCTATTTTTCGTCAATATTTATTTTAGTACGATACGCATTTTACTTTCTTAATTTAACATCTAAGCTAAATTGCGTAGACTGAAATAATCATAAATGTAAAACGGTCACCAAATAAAATTAAAGGTTACATCTATCAAGTGTTATATAATTATTTAGAGTTATTAATGGACTCTGCGTATTGTATATTTTATTGGACACGCATTAAAAGGTTTATGTTTCACAATAAATTACATTTAGACACACCCCGAAAATACCTAGACTTACCTAGACTCAATACCAAATACCTACTTTAAAACCTTTTAAACACAAAAAATTTAATAAATCTTGGTGGTTAATTAAACCCACTAGGCCGAATATGGCGGAACAAAAAGCTAAATAGGAATTACCTTTAAAAAAATCTTACACAAAGTACTTGTACATCAAGGTTTAATTAAGAATTGTACTTAATGTCCCTAACTAGTCTATTACACAATGGATAATGGCAAAATGTGCTCTCTTTTCTCTCTTGGATTACTGGAAAAACAAAAATACTAATATACATCATAACTAGATTTTCTAACTATTAGGTAAATCTTGTACCATAAATTATGGTAATTAGAGGTGTGTACTTAGGTGGTTTTAGCCAAAGTACATGTGAGGCTAACTAAAACCACAAAACCTCCAAGATTAGGGCACGGTTTGGTTTGATTGGGACTAGGTAAACCAACTAGCTCATGAGCCTATAAATGCCCATCTACACTTAACATATGACACTTCTTGAAACTCTTAAACACATTAAACACACTCATACTCAAGCAAGCATCCTAGATCTCACTTATTTCGAGTCCAAATCCGCAAACAAACTCCTACACAATTCATTGAACATTCAATATATAGGGTTTCATAACAAAGGACGTTAAAAGAGGAATTTACTCGAGCAAGGCTGGGTAAATTGCTTATAGTTTTGTGACTTAGGGTTGGTTATTCGATAGTGTACACGTTTGGGTTAGCATTCTTCACGTCCAAACTCGTCAACCAAGTCACTAGGACCCTTTGTAAGTCGCGTCAAACTTGTACATTTTGTATTATACTTATTTCCTTGATATCTTGTCATATAGGCCACGTAATAGGTGATCTAAAAGAGTTTACATAGGTGTGAACACGGCATGGTTCAACCCCGCATGGCACAGTCACATATATACTTATAATTTATCTTGTGTGGTGTTATGAAAACATGTACCACATGATTAAATGGCGAGCAAAGGTTAAACGTGTTTGTCTATATGCAAATGTGAACACCCAAGTGAACAAAAAAACTCTTACACTCGAAATACATGGAAAACTATTAGTAATATTTTTAATGGTAATGCGAGATTGTGGCTTGGGGGAACAGTGTATACGACATTTCTAGACCTGTGCATGAGACGAAACCACAACCATTTTTTGTCGAGTGCTAAATGGAGCTTACATTCGATTTTAGTAGCACAATGAAAACCTAAGTAGAATCCTAATCAGGAGCTTAACAGGCCACTAAATGGTCTCGTTAAAATCCACACTTCTGCCGTATTTTCAGGCCTAAAGGCCAACATCCCCCCCACCCAACCCCCCCCACCCCCACCATTGTAGTTAGGGTCCCCAAAAATCTAATATTAAGCTCACTTGAGCTTATTGATGGATTAAAAGGGCTTATGGAACGTAGTTGTACAAATGAACACCCTTAGAAACCATATCGGGGACCTCTAATGGACTTGAGTTGTAGGTCTGTAGCGAGGCCCATATGGGCCCCACCCACAACCTTAATGAGCTCAAAAACAGCTTAATAGATGAGGCTTATACAGGAAAATACGGACTTTATAATGACCTTAGAGAAATGCTAATAGACAAAAATGGAGACAATGCTTGAACACGTTACAACCTTAAACGTGTCTTAACGGGCCCTAATAGCCCATTAACGTGCTTATTGACTTATAAATAAGCCGAGCGATAAAAACAGACTCACGAGTGCTTATTTAGACTAGAAAATATGTTGGATCACATTATAAAGCTCTAGTAAACATTTTGAAAACTTTTGGTTTAGGGTTGTTGGGCTAATGAGCCCAATGAGCTCGAATAAGCTCAAATAAGCTCACCCGAGCTTATTTTTTAGCTTAACAATTTTTAAATAGTTGAAATAAAATTAATGAGGGATTATCGAGCCTTTGAAAACTCATTTGGACCTTTAGATTGCTTATTGGGCTTTAACGGGTCCAATAAGGCCCAATAAGCCAAAATAAGCTCATCCGAGCTTATTTATAAGCTGACCCAGCTTATATGGCTTATTGGAGTCCATTAAAACCAAATGCCACTTGCTAGTAGGACTTATTTGGACTTAAAATGCGATTTTTACAAGTTAGGGGACTAAAAGTGTAAATTTGTAAACTTGAGGGTTAAAACTGCCAAAACTGATTTTATAAAGTGTAGGGACTGTTTTGGTCACTTCTGAAACTTAAAGGACTATTTTGAAAGTATAAGGATACTAAGTGAAATCCTTGTGAGATTGAAGACTAAACGTGTAAATTATGGAAACTTAAGGGTTTTTTTTTTTTAAAAATGTAATTATCTATTTTCATAACATAGGGGGTGTTTTGTAAATATTGGAAACCTAAGGGTATTTTATTGAATAAATGTTGGATTTTTATAAAACCATTTAACGACTCGGAACTAGTTAAAAAATATATATGCTGATATTATACAAATGAAAGCGAGATTAATAATTGTGACTATTTATTAATACGTTTATTTAACAATATACTTTAACGTGCTGTATTCGTTTACTTTTCCAAGAGCCATCAAGTCAAGACAAATACAATAAACACGTGCACCACCACACAAGTGATAACAGTATATATATAACTAGCACATTATTGTAGTTTATACAAGAGTCGTTAGCCCTAAACGTGACTAGGACACTGGCCGTATTTACTTTGGGTAATTGACGGTTATGTGATTCATTTCCATCTTGGATTTATTTTCATTTCAGAGGTACTTTTCAATAAGGTGAGTTCATGCCTCATGTTTTACAATTATATAATGATTTTACATTCTTTGGGGTGAGAATCATGCTTTGTTTTTACAAATTTGGACGCAAAGTGTACATTTATTCTCTGATTACATGTTTGCCCTATAGTAACGATTACCCCTGACTGCCCGTTTTATCAAGAACTGTCAATTACTAGATTGTGGAGCGCGAATGTTATAAAATAGATTATTTAGGATTGCGCCCCTGTTTGGGTGAGTAGCGCTCCATGTGCCGGTTTTGCCGGAAACTAACGTATATAACCATGTCAGATTTGGGATGTTGAGGGTTAAGAACATCATTCACGGGAAATATTGGCAATTTATTGCTTTCATAAACATCGAGTTCGGTGTCATGGAGCTTAGGAAACGTAATTTCTTTTTATGATGTTTGAATATGTTGATTAATCATACACTTGGAAATCTTGCGGTCTACTATTGATTTACATAAACCTATGAATTTCACCACAACTTTAATGTTGATGTTCTTAAGCATGTTTTTCTCAGTAAATATAAGGAAACGAGGTGCCAGATTTACATTGGGGGTCATCTTTGGAGATTCAATACTAAAGATTGGGGTGTTTTAATTTTGGGAACATTTGTTATAAAAATCAAATATTTTACTTATATTGTCTAACAATTGAAGCCCAATTGAGCTTATGTTAATGCAACAAGTATTTTGTTATTTTTTTTTTTTTAATCCAATGTATCTTTTAATACGGACACGTTTAGTGGTCGTTTCTTTATTGTGATATTGATTTATGAGCAGTAACGCCTCGGATATTCAACATTCCGCTACAACCCAGATTTGGGGGTGTTACACATAGCTCTATCTCTCTTAGGTTTCACTTTATCTTTCCTACTCAGTGCATCAGCTACTACATTCACCTTACTAGGATGGTAGCGAATTTCACAGTCATAATCACTAAAAAGCTCTATCCAGCGGACGTTGCTCGCATATTCAACTCTTTTGTACTAAAGATGTGGAGAGTACTCTTATGACTCCATATAATTTTTTAAAATATGACACTCTTTGTCCCAATCAAATAATGTCGTCAAATTCTTTAGGCAAACACAACCACATCCCACGATTTCTATAATAATGGGTGTTCTTAATTCTTCTCATGAATTTTCATTTGCCTTAGTGCATAAGCTATCACTTACTTTTGCATTCATACCACACAACATATTCTATATCGGACGCATCATAATATACCAACTAATCTTCTTTGGACCATCGGGTGAGAGCTATAACAGGTACATTACCAACTTATCATGTAAGTTTGAGAAATGCATTCTCCTGCTCCTCACCCTAGTCAAAGGTCTTACTTTTCTGAGTTAAGACAGTAAGCGGCTTAGCTATCTTACGAAAGGTCTCATGAAACCCTACGATAATACCATGCCAATCTCTAAGAGATGATACGAACCTAAGACGAAGTGTATAGGGGCTCTTATAATTCTTAAGAGCTTCAATCTTACTGGGTAATACATGAATACCATCTCCATTAATTCCCCCCCCCCCCCCCCCCCCCCCCCCCACCCCCCCCCCCCCCCCCACACATGTCTACTAGAAACTATATTCTCGTAACCAGAATTCACACTTAGAAAACTTAGCATACAGTTTCTCTTTCTTTAGCAATTCTAAGACTAATCCTAGGTGCATTTCATGCTCTTCCTGGGTCTTAGAATAGATTAAAATATCATCTATGAACACTATCACAAACTTGTCTAGATACGGCCTACACATTCGGTTCATCATATCCATGAATACCGCTGGTGCGTTAGTCAAACCAAAGGGCATTAATGTGAACTCGAAATGTCCATATCGAGTTCCTAACGCTTAACGCTGTATTTGGAATGTCATCCTATGCACTCTCAGCTTGAATGGTATCCGGACCTAAGGTCTATCTTAGAGAAGTATTGTGATCCTTGAAGTTGGTCAAATAAGTTGTCTATCCTAGGGAGTGGATAATGGTTCTTAATGGTCAGCTTATTTAATTCTATATAATTAATACACATCCTAAAGGACCCGTCCTTTTTCTTAATGAACAACACCGGTGCTCCCTAAGGCGATGAGCTTGGTCGAATGAAACCTTTGTCTTGGAGTTCCTTAAGTTGACCTGACAACTCCTCCAATTCAGAGTGTGCCAAACGATAGGGAGACTTTGTAACCGACATCGCTCCAGGGACTAACTCAATTCGAAACTCGATTTCCTGAATAGGCGACAATCCAGATAGATCATCCGGGAATACCTCGAGAAAATCTTTCACTACTACGATCTCTTCTTGTTTCTTTTCTTTAGCCTTAGCACTTATTTATACACCTCATCTTTTCTTCCAATTTCTCTCCTAATACTCTAAGCACCTTTCCATCTAGTAGTGGTGTCCTTATTACTTTCTCATGACAAATTATCTCAGCCTTATGGTCAGGTAACCAATCCATTCCTATGATCACATCAAAGCTCCCACTTCCAAAGGGTATCAAGTTAATTTCAACACCATGACATCTATTCTAATTTGCACCCTTAATAACTTTATCAATCTCTACTAGCTGTCCGCTAGCTATCTCAATCTCATAACTGAAACCTAAATCATTGGGCTCTATGCTATTTCATAAACATCATCATAGTTTGTATATATGTTCCATCGTTTCCGTTGTTCATAACGCGATTCATCATCATCATCATCATTGATCAATCCTTCCATGATAGCCTTGTTTCTTAAAGCTTCCTCTTTTAGTTCACAATCTTCTAAGGCCTTATACCACTCATAATCCTGATAATGGAGTTGATTTCCAATTATGTAAGCCCCAGACAGATTTCCTCTATTACAGAATCCATCATCTCTCCAACTACACGTTGGCCATTCCGAACATCCAGTCTTATAGTTGAATGGTTTGCAAGTATGCTTTACTGGCTTCGGTTCTTTCCATACTCCTTCATCAAGCCATGGCTTATCATATACCCATGGTACATTCTTATTCTATTCATAGATCCAGTCATTTTTGTAATCTTCATAGGTCTTAAACCCTATAATATCCTTTGTAAGTAAGTTCGGATCTACTTTGAGAAGGTAGTTAAATTCATTAAATGCTATGCAGAGTGGTGTTTCATAGTCGAATACACTAGTGTCGATCTGAATACTTCAGCAACATCATCTTCACTGTTAGAAGATTCCTCATCAGTGAGCTCTACTTCATCATCTCCTCTAATCCAGTAAATCCATAATGCTTTTATTGTATAATGATCCATTGTCTTGTAGTTGAAAATTTTCGAACTCAACCATTCAGTAAACGTAACATCAGATGGATCAAATCCTATATCGTCATCAGTATCATGTAATACTTGTTGCTCTGAATCATCATCTAAGTCCTGGTCACGTGGGATGTTAGTAACTTCAACCTCGTATGTGAATAAATCATCGTCAATTCTGCTCAATCGGTTGATTTCATTATTGAAAACTTCAAGTGATGTATCGCAAGTGAGCGAAACACCTTTGCCCATAAGGTCCTCAGGTTTCTCGAACTCTTCTTTGATAACCTTTGTCATTCTAACTGAAAAATAACCAGAAAATTATCAGCAGAACCAGCCAGAAAAAGGTTTGAGAATTTAGCCTTGAGTTTGAGAATGAAAACTTTATCAGACGATGAATACACCGTATTCAATGGACTTGAATACGTCGTATTAATCTTTTGAACGAATACGCTGTATTGGACAGAAGGTTAGATACGCCATATCCGATGGAAGTAGATACGCCGTATCTGGTTATCGACCAGAACAGTGTATTTAAGCAAACAATTAAATATTCACAAACAACTAATCTAACAAATATACAAACAATTATACAAAAATTTACAGAATTATACAGAATATACACTAATTTAAATTACACTAATCCTAAGGGTTAGATCTAATCTAATGTTAAAAACTAAAATATCAAATAAAAATCAAGATTAGTGTGTGGTGTGTAATTTATGATTCAAGTTTTAAATTTATATTTTGCCGACTAAACCAGAAACAACACTTTAACGGGCAGTGTACCTGGTCAAGTTGTAGATTCATTGGTAAGTAGGGTGTCGATCACTGAGAGCGAGGTTAAACCTTTTTAGTTTATTAATATCTTGGTTATCTAATTTACGTTAATTCTAATCTATGTCAAACCTATGCTAAACCTATGTTAGCTCCTAAATCTCATTGGAAAAAGGGGGTTTTCAGCCTGAGAGACTGGCACAGTTTGGTTGGTGGCTAAAATCAATTCAAGAAACTGTTACCCACACAAGCAAATTAACAGAAGGTAAAAGAGCGGTTGAGCCTTATATAAGACAACTGTATTAACCATTATTACTCCGATTAGAACGTTGGTATGTTTATATAGTGCAATGATTTCTTATCTCGAGGTGGCATATCATTCTTAGACTTAGATGTTACTTCTTCCTAAGACCTAGACACATTAATTCTACCACAATTAAAGTATCCACATAAAGCATCCTTGTTTGCTGATTATAATCTATCTTAGGGATTAAAGCAATGGTGATCTTGTTAAACCCTAGCTCATAGAGACTTTACCCACTTACCGCTTAATGGTAGTTTATACACTAGTAGTCCACTTGTCCAACTATCCAATGGAATCAGAACGTTACTTTTTGAATTATCTAGGTCACCTGCTAGTCGACACGATCATTAAACCATTGGCAATATCCAATTAACTAGTTAAGCCCGAAGCGTATCCTAGACACAGATTTAGAAGGACAATATTTGTGATCCTATGGTTCTAGATGTATAAATTGCTATATGGAGATCTATCCCAGACTCTAGATCTACTTGGTCCGTATCACTAGATCCAGTTGAATGATAGGTCGCATACAAAAGCGTGTAAACAACTATAAATTGATAAACATAAACAAGCATTCAACGATAAATCAAGAAATCAAGATAAACAAATACCAAACATTCAGATCTTAATAATAATGGCTAATACCCGAAGGTATTAGCCTTCAAACGTCATAACAAAAACAAGAGCAATTATTTAGCCAAGGTAAACTAATCGAGTTAACGAATGATACCAAAAACTGAACGATTACTAAAGTATATGGAATTACATGTTGTCTTCTATGGAATTGATAATGTTGCTCGACCTCTTCTGCTCTTCTTCTCTTCTAAAAATCAAATTTTATGGTTTAGGTATCGAGAATATGATTTAGCACACTTAAAACTCGTTTTTGAGTTTTGTATTTATAGGGTCTGGAGTCGGTCTCGATACGGCGTATCCAAGGAGTTGGATACGGCGTATTGGGGTTTCTTGGAGTAGGGACCACGATTGATATCTTCCAGAATCTTCACATACTATATCTTCGATACGACGTATAGCCTTCTTCTGGATACGACGTATTGGCTTGTTTCCTTCGTGGTCTTTGGTGAGTTCAGGCACGGATACGCCGTATCTTCTTTGATGGATACGGGGTATAGGTAGTCTGGGTATAAGGTAGTCAGAACATTAACTTCAAAAATCTTCATTTTAAAAGCCCAGAATGCCGCCTTTTGCTAAAGTTTCACCAATACTCCATAATAACTAACAAATCTCAAATAAAAACGATTAAGAAACAAATCTTTGCAATAATAATAATAATGATTGTTAATATACTAATGGGATAAATGAGTGCTATAAAAAGTAGGTTAATTGATGTCAACAACTAACATGGAAAAACTCTATGTATACACGACGAAAAACATAGGTTTCATGGATTGTTAGAAATCATAATTTGTATAGGTTCGGCTGTAGGATATTGCCCAGTTGCATACATAGCTTAAATTTAAAGGGGTGATTACGGGACCAGATCAATCATTTTATATAAGCGATAGCCTCCAAAGATTTTATGATTTAAGTATGCACTCGTTGGTGCTCCGGGATGAATATACGACGAGAAAAGTTTTACGTAAATCCCCTCTTTTAAATTATCTCAAAACGATGAAAGCACCGATTTCCATTCATGGTCTAACAACGTGCCGTTATAAAAAGGATATTTACCTTCCCGACGGATATATCCTCAATGGTCCGTTCTTTATAAATCCATTAAAATTCTGGTACGAATGATCCAAAAAACGAATATTGTAATAAGCACGAAAGAAGTACAAGAAAAGATGTGAAACGAGCTTTGTTATTAAAACGAAGGGAAGCTAATTAAACATCCGGCTCAAAGGACGTCGCGACGTAGACTATCAGATGTAATGTGCACATGCATCATATTACATAATATGATAATTCATTATAACGAGGTGGCGATATCTTTCAAATTTTTCTTTGCAATATTTATATAATATGGGTTAATTACATGGGATAAATGATGCTATAAAATGTATGTTATTTGATGTCATCAACTAACATGGAAAAACTCTATGCTTATCACGAGGAAAAACATAGGTTTCATGGAATGTTAGAAAGCATTAATTGTACAGGTTGGCTGTGGGAGAATTGCCCAGTTGCATACAGAGCTTAATTTTATAGGGGTGATTATGGACCAGATACATTCATTTTATTAGAAGCGATAGCCTCCAATGATTTATGGATTTAGTATGCATTCGTTGGTGTCTCCGGGATGAATAACGACGTGAACGTTTTACGTAAATCCCCTCTTTTCAATGATCTCAAAACGAGGAAAGCACCAGATGTTCCATTCGTGGCTAACAACGTGCGTTATAAAAGGGGATATTACCTTCCCGACGGGATATATCCGCAATGGTCCGTTCTTATTAGATCCATTAAAAATCCGGGTACTAATGATCATAAACGAATATTGTATAAGCACGAAGCAGTAAGGAAAGATGTGAAACGAGCTTTTGGTGTATTAAAGAAGAAGTGGAAGCTAATTAAACATCCGGCTCAAAGGACGTCGCGACGTAGACTATCGGATGTAATGTGCATATGCATCATATTACATAATATGATAATTCATTATAACGAGGTGGCGATATCTTTCAAATTTTTTCTAAAGGAACAACACCGTGATGATTACCCCGTAAGAACGCATCAAGAATTGATGGAAATTACTCGGGAGATAATCAACAAAACAACTTATCTAAGCCTAAAAGCCGATTTAGTGAAACACATTTGAGATCATGAAAATCAACACTAGTTTGTTTTAATGTTATTTGAATTATTATGTAATGTTTTTATTTAATGAAATTTAATTTTGTTGTTAAAAATTTTGAATAAAATAAAGGTCGCCTTATAATGTTAAAAAGTCGTTTGTATGTCGCTAAAGAGAGAAAACTGATGTGACAGAAAAAAATAAAGATCGCTGGTAATCACTATAGTGCCTAGCTTTATACTTAGTGTGTTTTTTTTTTGTCGGCGAATAATAATTTTTGAAAAGGGGAGTAATTTGAGAAGACTTGACTCTTGTTGACTACGAATAAGTTTAGTCACTCACTCATGCATGTCACCTCCTCGCCTTCCCATAAATAAACTCACACACTTTGTGTCCGTACAATTTCCTTTTCTGATCGTCTTCTCCGTCAACTCACCGCCGTTCTTCCGACTTCAGTTTCCGATCACTCATCAGATCGTACTATACATTTCAGTTCACAACTCAAATTTTAGGTTGTATATTTTAAACATCATTCGTTTAGTAGTTACATTTATTCTTAGAGCTGTATGCTTTAGGGTTTCAATTATGAATAGTTGTGAGATTATTATATGCTAGATTGCTAGGTATGTTTGGCGGCATAGTTTAAAACAGATGAGGCGCGATGAACGCCACCCTCAAATGTACACACCTCGCGAGGTTTGAACCATTGACCACTTGTGAGCAAACCAATAATGATCTTACCACTAAGCCATTTGGTGGTGGTTATTTGGCATCATACGGGGTGTTTCGCTAAGCTTATATGATGGGCTTATTAGCTTATATGTGTTAAATAAGCCTAAAGTAAGTGTTTGACTAGGGGGTGTTTGTTTCGGCTTATGAAACATAAGCCCTAATTTTTCGGCTTATTTTGAGACTTGCGGGGCATATATATAAGTTTATTATGATATAACAGAATTATATAAGCCCATAAGTCTCAAAATAAGCTAGAAAATTGGGCCTTAAGGAATATAAGCCGAAATCATTATATTTCATAAGCCCCAATTTTCTGGCTTATTTTGAGACTGTTATGATATAATAAACTTATATAAGCCCTTAAGTCTCTAACTAAGCCAGAAAATTGGGGCTTATGAAATATAATCCCAAATGGGCTTATGTTTCATAAGCCGAAACAAACACCCCCTAAGCTTATATGAGTGGACTTATGAGGTTATATAAAGGGGTGGGTTGATAAGCCCAAACTTTGTGGCTTATATGAGGAGGGGTGGGCTTATATAACAATATTATATAGAAAGACTTTTATAACCTCATTTAATAACTACACCATTTAATGTTCATGTACTTTTTTGTCATTTTACCTTATTAATTATGATAAGCTAAGCCAAACACTTAGCAAGGGCTTATGAGCTCATCATATATATGTCATAAGCCGCTTATATAACATAAGCATAAGCCCAATTTATAAGCTTAGCCAAACACCCCCTTAAAAGATAAATGCTAATGTTGAATGCTTCTTTTGTTAGCATACTAAATACAAGAGTTAAAACGAAATCCAAAAAGCAAAACCTTTGTTACCAAACACTCATTATATTCTAAACATTAAAAACCCGACGGTAAATGTTTCACAATGTTTGTAGCCAAATTTAGCCTTTAAGTGACTGTTTAAACACTCGAAATGTTTTCTTTTTTGAAAAAGTGTTAATTGTATAATTAGTTTTTAAATGCAAACGTAAGTGAAGAGAAATGGCTTTGAGAACCGTGTTTGTTTTGAATAAAGAGGAATTTGCTTAAAACGGTTAGTTCGCTTTGCTTATTACAACAATACTATGTTTTGGTGTGTTTACGATGATCATTCTGTTACCTTTTTTTTTTAAATTGAAGGGAAAATCGCACGTAATGTAATGAAATTTTATTTTCAAGTTTTGATTTTTTAATGGAACTGACCCATATGTTCTCTTTTTAACCATTTGACGTAACATACTTTTTCTATGGATATGAAAAGTTAACCGGTTTTGTAATTATATTTGATATTTAGCTTTATCAATACAACTTTTTTATCTACTGTCTTGTCTAATCTATATGTTTGGGATAGAGAGGATCGAATATTTCGGAACCAACTTGAAACGGTCTAGAGAAAATAATAACTAATTTTTAAGTTATGTGGTTAACTGATATGCTGTTTAGTTATGTTTGATTACTGCGATAGTTATCTGTTTGGGTGTGTTTATGACATTCATTATGTTCCTAGTACTGCTTTTAAATTTTAAGAATCAATTGCACAAAATGTACTGAACATTTACGTTTTTGTCCTTGCAAGTAACAACTTCTTATCATTCGATTGTATGATGTAACTGACTATAATTGCGGGTAAAGTACTTTTTTGTTCTTACCATTTTATGAAACATAGTTTCCTGAAAATCAAAAAATGTGAAAATTTACCGCTTAACTGTTGTTTGGGTGATGGTTTACCTTCAATGGTAAGAAATGTAAAGTTTGTCATCAAATGGTGACAGTAAAAGTTTGCTACAGGCAATGACTAAAGCGTGGAAGTAGGCTACAGTTTCATGCAGTTTTTGTCTCTATTTGTATAAATATTGTCTCCTGCTATTAACATATTATGTGTCATCTGAATATCTCGATAATTTAGCGTTGTCATATTGAGTTGTGTTTTGTGTTTGTATCCATGGTAGATGGAGTATAGCTCTGGTGAAGAGTCTGAGTTAAGTGAGTCGGAGATATTTGAATACAAAGATAAGCCGTACGAGCAACTTAGGAATGGAACTTATAAGGTCAAATATCCCAATGGCATCCTTAGGTGCCCTTTTTGTGCCGGGAAGAAAAAACAAAATTTCAAACACAAAGACTTGCATCAACATGCTTCTGGGGTGAGCAAAGGCTCTTCCAATAGAAGTGCAAAACAAAAGGCTAACCATCTTGCTTTAGCGCTGTACTTGGAAAATGAACTAGCAAATGAAGCTGAACAACCGCTGAACGTGGCTTGTCTGATACCTGAAGTTCCTAGACCCAAAGAAACTGAGATGTTCTGCTGGCCTTGGACCGGGATCGTGGTCAACATAGTGAAAGAGGCTGACTCTGTGAAAGATGTTGAAAATGCAGAATATTGGATGGAAAGATTCATGAAATACAAGCCTGAATCAGTTGAGATCGCATGGGACGATAGGAGACAATCTGCACAAGCCTTGGTTAGGTTTAACAGTGATTGGATTGGTTTTAACGATGCTTGTGCGTTTGAAAAAGCATTTGCAGCTGCTCATCACAGTAAGACAGAATGGAATGCTTCTGAAAATTCTTCAGGTTCGAGTGTTTATGCCTGGCTAGCTCGTGCAACTGACTTTCAATCGCAAGGTCCAATAGGAGACTATCTGCGCGCCAAAACAGAGCTGAAAACAGTTTCTGACCTTGAAAAAGAGACTGTAAAAACCAGAAACAAACAAGTGGTTGAGTTAGCAAGTGAGCTTGACTTGGCGAATGAAAATATTGATAATTGGCAGATCAGGTGCAATCAGAATCATATGACTATGAGTAGGATGCTCAAGGAAATAGACAGAGGTCATCAAGCTTATACCGAAGGTTTGCTATTTCCTATACCATTTTTCATGATGTGGTGTTAGAACTACCACAAACATTTTTTTAACCAAATTCGTAAATTTTTCTAAGTTACTGCTGTGAAAAATTTGATGATAAAAAATTTACCTAGTACAAGCGGAGGTAGCATTTTGGTCAAAATCTTGTAAGAAAATTCGTTAATTTATCCACATCGAGACTTGATCCCACAACCTCTTGGTTGGTGGGTCACCTGGGTACCTTTTGGCTGACTTTTAATCCGTTTGAGCCTTTAGAGATAAAACAGGACCGAAATTGGCCCATATTTATTTAAGCCGGTTGAGAAGGCTACCTCTAGCTTTAAGACATATGTTATTGTATTATTCTAATCAAGTAATACATCCATTTGTGTGAAATCCATTTGGAAGTGTGATGTCCTGCTAACATGCAACTATTTATATCTATCCAGCGAGAACAAAGATTCAGGATGATGCACGAGTGCATGTCCAAAGGGTTCTAGATGATCGAGATAAGTTGACTGCGGATTTAGAGAAACTGAGTAAAGAGTTAGACTCAAGGAGCAAAGAACTGAATAAGAAGGAAGCATTTACAGAACGTGAGAAACAGAAATTAGAAGAAGAGAAAAGAAAGGTGAAAACAATTACTAATATCCAATCCTATCAAATTTTAATTTATGGCTCGAGGGAAGTTTTTAGCCTTGGATTAGCGGGTAGGAGTATTAGGCCTTAGATTAGGTCTTGTGTTTAGGATCATAGGAGCTGCGTAGTAGCTTTTCCTGGCGTGTTATAGGTCCTTGTATCTCTCAGTTAGTTTTGCCTTTAAGTGCTTAGGGGCCCTCTTTTGCTTTGGCCTTAGATTTTGCGTTTAGGATTGCAGGAGCTGCATATTATCTTTTCCTTGCATGTTTTAGAACCTTGTCTCTCATAGTTAGAGTGCCTTTAAGCGCCTAGAAGCCCCCCTTTTGCTTTGCGCTCAGGTTTTACTCCCTATAGTTTCTCTCTTAGGCTATACGTCTTTCAGGCAGATAGGAGCCCCTTTTCCCTCTTGTGGCCTTACCCTTAGGCTTAGCTCCCCTTAGCTTTCTCGTAGGAGGTTATTCCTTTAGTCTTGGTTCCTCTTTAGCCCTGGTTTAGCCTTTAGGCCCTTTTTGCTTGTTTCCCTCTACTCTGCCTGTGATATCCTTTTGTCCTCTTGTCGTTTGTTGGCTGGCTTGTTTGCTCTGTTTGTTTTGTTTGTGTAGTGGGCCCATTATGGTATCCATCTTTCCTTGGTTTGTGTCTCTCTCGTGGTATATGTCCCTTTGTGTGTTATGCTTGTTTTGTGTTTGTGTCTTCGGTGTGCTTGTGTGCTTGTTTTCCTTGGGTCTCCTGTGCACTTGTTCTTGTATGCTTGTTGTTGGCGTCCTATCTTGGCCGTTTTTCTGCTTTTCTTGTGCCCTTTGCTTGTTTGATGTTTGTTTGTTTTCCTCGGGTTTATGATGATGTTGGTTGCTTGTTTGCTTTGGTTTTGTTTCATGCTCTACCCTTGAGCATCACCCTTATGCACACGTACACTGGCCGGAGAGAAACTGAGTAAAGAGTTAGACTCAAGGAGCAAAGAACTGAATAAGAAGGAAGCATTTACAGAACGTGAGAAACAGAAATTAGAAGAAGAGAAAAGAAAGGTGAAAACAATTACTAATATCCAATCCTATCAAATTTTAATTTATTTATCGTGTTCTGTGGGAAGTTTGCTAAATTTTCACAAACAATTTGAACTAATTTCACTGAAATTTTGTTGGGTCATTTTATATATCACAAGCAGTTTTTTAAATAATCATAATTGGACTTTAAACTGCAAAAGCACCCACAATGCCATGTCTGACAGACCTTCTACTACAAATGAATATCTGATTCTGATTATTTAATACGGAGTATCACTTAATAACTTTAAAATGCATAACTAAACACCTTCTAGACGCTTGATTAACATTAGTTAAGAACTTTTCTTGTATACTTTAAATAATGTAAAATCCACGCTTTAGCAATTTCGTTGTTGAGAAGACCATGTTACTTGTCATCTGAGTTCTAATTTATTATAATACTCTTTAGTTGCAAATTTGTTTTTTTTTATCATATTAGTTCTGAATCATAGTCTTATCTGTGCTACCAATCCAGAATGATGCGCAAAAGAAATCTCTAAATATGGCTTCTGTGGAGCAGAAATTATCCAGTGAGGAAATGAATCAACTACTTGAAGAGCAAAAGGTAAACCTGCTAATTTTAAGCTATGGCCCATGTATATTTGGATGTTATAATTTTTGACCCGTCTAAGTTGGTCAATTTGGGTTTTGTCTTATCTCTAACGGGTGTAACGTATATAATTTTCTCAACCGCTTATTAAAATAGCTAGACTATTACTATGATGACTTGTGTTGAATGGGTTCTAACTTCCAGAGAGAAAAAGAGGAGGCTTTGCAAAAATTCCTTGAGTTACAGAAAAAGCTAGCTTCTGATCACAAAAGGGATATGGAACTCAAAGAATTAGAAGTGAAGATACAGGTGCTGGAACATCGAGGAGATGATGCAGCTGTTCAAGAAAAATTGAAAATGTTGTATGATGAAAAGAAAGCAAAGATGGAGGAAAAGGAAGCTATGGA
>BQNB010104987.1:0-23702 GCA_026074375.1 Tanacetum coccineum
ACTTATGATCAAATTACTACACAGAGATCAAATTAGCATTTTAGGCTGAAAATTCACTTTTGCCGTTTTTGACGCCATTTTCAAACCGTAATGAATTGGTTGATCATCTCATTGATTCAGAATCTACATGATGTTATTTAGGTCTCTTAGTTTTAACTTTTTAACGAACTCAGTCCGTAAATGTGACTTTTTATACCATCTGTACAGCAAGGTCAGAATCAACTAGTTTTAGTATTTTGATCATAACTTGCTCAATGTTTACATTCCAATGGTGATCCAATTTGCTACATGATCACAAGCCATTTGTCTACAACCTATAGTATTCAAATCAACTCTCAAAGTCTCTTAAAATTACAGAACTTACTGTTAACATCAGCCCATAATTTTTAGTGATTTCTAGCTAGTTTCAATAGTTGATTAAGCCATTTTTGATCTAGATCTATGCATGCATGAACTATTTTTTTTACTTGATCATCATATATCATACATATACATATACATATACATTTTGAAATTAAAATAAAATGATAACAAAACTTATAAAGTGTTACCACAAGAAAATGATGATGATGATCAAATGATCAACAATAAACAACAAGACTTGATGTAGACTTCAAATCCAAGCTTAGTCTTTACTTCAAAAACACTTTGACCATCATTTTCTCTACCCAAATAACTTTTATAAAACCGAATTAACTTCAGCCCCTAACTTGAATATAATCTTCTTTAAAACCTCTTTAAATCACCTCAAAAATATAGGGATTACACTAGGTAGTCATATTCACTAGTGTGCTTAATCTTTGATCTTCAAAAATTTATAAAAATGGGTGTTTGTGGTGTGTGTGTGGCATTAAGGGAGGAGGAGGGAGAGCAAAATGCAGAATTTTTTGTTGATATAATGAATTGTGTGTGTATTTTTGGTCAAAATGAGCTTATGTATGTGTAGAAGTGAAATGCCAAGTGTTAGCTTGAAATGTGAGGTTGGATGACACATGGGGGTTAATTGTGGATCCCTTCCACTTTTGATCCCCCTTAGGTTAATGGGAAGAGTTTTAGCTAAATCTTGTATAAATTTTAAGATAGGTGGGTAGTTTTGAGGCTAACGGGTATAAGCGAAAAATATTCCGAGAGTTAAGGCGGAACCACGAAGTAAAAATGAACCAAGTAAAAATAGTTCTATGAAAATCGGGATAATGTTCCAAAAATTTTAAATTACGTACAGTAAAAGACGAATAATAATTATGAACATTGCTCGTAAAGATTTTTACGTAAAATACGAAAAATGCGCGTAACATGAAAAATAAAAACGAATGCAACAAAATTATATCTACGGCATTTTGAAAATATAAACGTCGATGCTTAACGTAGAATTCGCCGGTTCTTCATAAACGTTACTTAAATCACATGTGTAAACCCTAATTTCTTCTCGGTTAGTCGTGAGTTCATATCTCAACATAAAAATGAAAATTATAATTAATATTCAAGAATAAAATAACGACCTGAATTTGACGTATTGTCACATTAAACGTTTATATCAAAACCCCGATTACGTATAAGAATTCCATATAAAACAAATGTACAAGGTTTCAAGGCATGTGTACAAGTGTGTAATGCATGAAATTCGAATACCTTTTCCCTCCAAAACCCTAGTACAACTCCTTTAAGCTTATAGTACAACCCGATATAGCACAACATTCAAACTAACCCATTTTCCCTTCATTTTTCTAAGGCATTTCATACAACCTTTCTAACACAACTTACAAGCTTCTTAAGCATCACATTTGAACCATAGTTTCCCTCTATCTCAGCCCATAGCTCGTCCTAACTCCAAAACCCTAACCCGAAACCTTAATGAACCCACAATACCTTAACTAGCTCGAACCAAGCAAGCACCCTCCACCATGATCCACCACCTTATCCCCATCGCCCTAGCACCTTGTCACCACCCTTGAGCCCAAATATTAAGCACCTCAACACCTCCTTGTAAGCTACTTGTCACCTTGCACCCCAAGTTGAACCTTCTTGTCACCACCTTGGCAAACTGAACCCCTCTCTACCTCCTAACACCTTTCTAAGCTAGTTCTAGCCCTCTATAGTCATCCTATCTACACCTTTGGACACCACTTCACCCAACTTGGCCACCACTCTTTAAAACTTGGCAACCACTCTTTAAAACTTAGCAACCACTCCAAGTTGTAAGCCCTATATATAGCCGAAACATGCATGCTTCCATAAACTCACCATTAAGCTAAATACTACCTCAAAACTATGTTCTAGCCAAGCCCTAGAAGAGAAGGAAAGATCTTTAAGCTATTTTGGAACCAAGGGATAAGAAAAGAAGAGTTCTTGAATTCATCTCCTAAGTTTCGGGTTACATTTCGACCCATTTCACCCATTTTGTGTGCTAGTAAGTCTTTTTTACTTGTTCAATAAGCTCTTATCATGTTTTAGATTATATATAAGCTCGTATACATCCTTATGATCACATGAAATAAGCCCTTAAACCCTAAAGCTTATTCATTTGGTTTTCCTAAACCAAACGCACCCTTAAAACCCTAATAAGCTCTATTCATAAACCCTATAAGCTAAAAGCTATAAGCTGGTCATATAAGTTATTCTAATAAGCTAACTTATCATTTTTATAAGCTTAAAAACAAACTCTAAAAGCTCTAAGCTTTCAGGTTATTTTTCTAAACCAGACGTGCCCACTTTGGATTTTTAAGCTCATAAGCTCTTTTCATAAGTTACAAGCTCGTAAAATTAATTTATTTTAGCTTATAGTAATAAGCTATAAGCTGCAAATTGATTTTGAGATAAAAAATATAAAGATTATGAAATTTGGACTAAAAACGCAAAACATTTCATGCATAAGGGTATATATTGTAACTTTTTGAAACTATTAATCTTTTAGGCCAAAAATGTAAATACTCTAAACTAAAAACTATAGGGACTTGTTTTTCCAATTTCTAAAGTTAAAGGTTTAAATGTTTTAAATATAAAGTAAATGATTAAATTTGTAAATTAATATATACCAAGGGTATATATTGTCATTTTCATATTCTCAAGGGTATAAAGTGTAATATTTTTATATTAATTATAAAAATATATTTAAATATTATAAGACTCAATTTAATTAAAGCCCGACACATTTGTCGTTATCATTCGTCGATCGAAACACTATAAAATAATTATGTTATATATTTAACATAATTTATCATCCACTAGCTTTTGATGAAACTTAAAAAGGTAAAATCCTATCATTTAAACTATAATGTATCACGTTACTAGGGAATTTCATGTGAGGGGCTTTCATTTGGGTAGACGTTTTGACGAGTTGCTGGATTTACGATTTAAAGTGTCATATCTCCTTGATAAGTGTAAAATACACATATCCGTTTGTACCTAAAAAGACCCAATTAAACCCAAAACAGTCCAAAGAAAACAGTCAAAAGCAAGCAGGCACGGACACGAGAATCAGAAGAGTACAAAGCCGAAGCCAAATCCCTAGCCATTTCCTCTTTTATAAAGCCACAAGGGCCAGATTTGCATTTTCCAAAAGTCATTTATAACTAGGAAGAGAAGCACAAGGACCATTTGTGAACAAAGCCAAAGTTTAAACGAGTTTTACCCATTTCAGTTATAAAATAGGCGGGTAAATCCCATTCACTGTTCATCGTCTTCCCCATTTCACCCTCCACTTACAACAAAGGGGTTTTCAAAATTAGAGGGTACAAAGGACAATTTAGGTATCCAAGTACACATTGGCAGTAAGAAATGTCATTCCCCATCTCTGATTGGTCCAATCCCAAGAAAGAATGCCACGTAGTAATGGTGAAAGCACAAATTTAAGTGGGTTTTTGTGCTAAAACCCTCATAAAAGAAGCACAAACGTCACATCAAAGAATGCCAGCCTGGCAATCCTCAGGTGTCCACTATTTGATCAAACGGCCACAAATGAAGCTCAAATGATTGAAGAAATGGTTGGCCAGGATTAAAAGCTTGGAGAGAAAGGCAAGAGGACCTAGAAGCTTCAGTTTGGCACTATAAATAGGCCTCACTTCTCACACACACACTATCTAGTTTTTACGTTTTTTTTATCTAGTTTTTAGTAATTTAGTCTAGCTTAAATTTATAATTTTCTTAAATGTAATTTTCCTTTTTCAAGTATTGTAATCAGCTTCTTTTAATGAAATTCAGTCTTTAGTATTTTAAATCTCATTTTCTAAGCTCTTATTTTAAATCATAAGCTCTCTTAATAAGCCAATTATTCTCAATAAGCTAATAAGCTCTTTCAGTCTATAAGCTGAAATTGAGCTGTTTGAATTCAGTTTTAATCTTATCTAAACCTTAAATCAGTTTAATCTTATATGGATCTTATTGAATTTAAGCTTTTGGAAGGGGATCTTACCTTGGAAGAGATCCCAAGGACTTTACCTTAGCTTATTAATAAGCTAAGGAGCTTGTAGCTGCCTTAATTGGTTCCTTTTGTTTAGCTAAAGGATTAAGTAAGTTTCTCTTTTCACTCTTCTCTAATTTCAGTTTAAGTTGCTTAGTTTTTGCTTATATGCTTAATATTGCTTATCTGCTTATTCTCTTTGCTTATTAGTGTTTAAATATCTCTTCTAGTGCTTATTAGTTGTTTGTCCTAATCTGTTTTTGCTTATATAGTTATAGATCATTAGTTATTAATTTCTGTCATAAAAGCTCATAAAATCCAAAAATATTAGTTTAATTAGTTAAGATCTTAGAATTTTGCTATTTCAGTTGTTTAATCATGATTGTTAAGATTGTTTTAAGCTAGTTTTTATCTGGTATTCAGTAATTGTTCAGTAGATTTCTCTTAAAAAGCTTTCCTCAATCCTGTCAAATTGATAAAGGGGTGTTTGGTTTAGTGCAATCTCAAAATTGCACTAGCAGTACTAACCTCAGTTAGTACTGCTGAAGTGTAGTATCCATATTAACACTTATAATCATAATGTACACACAAAATCGAACAAGAAAGAGAAAAGAGACGTGAGTTGTTTAGAGAGAAAAAGAGAAACGACGGAGAGAGAATTGAATCAGAGTAGATAAGGGAGAGAGAGAAATACCGAGGGAGGACAGAGGAAAGAAAAAGCATTTATCTGTTTTGATATAATGACACAACCTTACTTTTTCTAAAGTAAGAAAAAAAAAGTATATATACCCGTCGCGTTTTTTGAAGGTACATTATACTGCGCGGTGAATGGGAGGTATTGAATTGATGATGGTGAGTTATTTTACTAGGACCGGGCTCCTTCTGGGTTTCCTGGGCCCGGGGCTCTACTAGGGGGCGTGGAGCTGCCTCGGGGGGTTTGTGTTTGGTGTATTTTCTTTTGTTTTCTTTTTTTTTTTTTTGGTTTTTTGCTTGGTGGTTGGGTTATATTTTAAGCCCGGTTGAACGGGAGGGACTTGAACGAGTATTCCGCGAGGAGGAGACGAGTGGCGCAAAGAGAAACCTGATCAATATTTATTACAATTCTTAGGATTTATTAACTATCGAGCCCCGGGAGATTGCCGTATATTATCCTATTAATTCAACATTAAATAAGAATTTAAAGGACCGAGTCCATCGTTAGAAAGTCGGACTAGATGTGATTAGACTGTGACCGAAGAGCTGGAAAGAGCGTGGACGCTTCCTTGTTTCGACTCAAATTATTTGAGGCGTAAACAATTCTCCCCGAAGTTGAGCTAGGATGTCAAGCCGAAGTAAAGTTGAGGTACCGAAGTGAGTGCGAGAAAGGAGAAAGTAGACCGAAGTAAACACAAAAGTCTGTCATAATTATTTATGTTGAGGAGGGTCTCCTTGTTGGGAATTACATGGGAACCACAAGCTTCCTTTAGGACGACAATAAAATTAATAAGGCTAAACTTTCTACTCGCCCACGAACCTCGGTTGTCATATAGTGGTGGTCTTTGGAGGGACAATCCGGCTTGAGATCAGTGAGGGATTATATTGCGTGGTAGGGGTTTTCGGTGTGGTTGTAGGGTGCGTTGGTTAGTGGGCGATTCCTAACCGTGTTTTTGGTAACGTTTGGAAGCGCCTGAGTGATCTCATTTCGTTTGAGTTTCTGATTGGCTTTGTCGTTCTTTCCGAGTTAGCTTCTGTTTTGTTTGTTGTCGGAGGGTTGTGTTCTGGTGGTGTGGTTTTTTGTGTAACAAGGTTTGTTGGCTCTTTCCAGGCTTTTTTCCTGCGGACCTATGACCTTTGAATGGCTTTCTTTGTCCATTGTTCCTTGGATTATCGGTTCTTTTTGCCATTCTATTCGGTTGCAGATTCCTCTGTTGTTTTTGATACGTAGCCGGTCTCTTTATGACCTAACCAAACACCGCATGCTCACTTGTCTAATCCAATCTTTTTGTCTATTTTATTTTGCTGGAAACGCTTTTGTTTTAATTTAATAATCAGAAGGTTCATATTATACTTAATAGCGGTCTTTTAGCAGGAAATAGGTTTTTCTTATTGCATGGCTCTGTTCCAATCTTATGTAGAGAGTTTCTTTTTTTTTCTCTCTCCTTGTAGATAGTAATTGGTCCGACTGAGCGCTTCTGTGCATGGATCGTGTGTCTAGAACTTCAAGTCAAGTGACATCGCTTTAATGTCTGGCCAGTTAAAAAGATGGTGTAGGCATTGAGTGTGGCCTTTTTTTGGGGGGGTGGGGGGGAACTGCCAGAGTTGTCACCCAATGTTGGATGGTGCATGCGATTTCCTGTGGCAATAAATAAGCGGAAACGAATATTTTGATATGTTCAGGAATAATAAGCCGGCCTTGAAACATAGACCAAGCCCTGTTGTGTTTGTGTTATTTTTTTTTCCATTTGATGTGTTTGTGGTATTTGGTTTTGTGAGTTTTTGCTGCAGCCAATTCTTCATATAATCTTCTGTCCACGAGGTATCGTTTTTGTAATACGAAACGGAGGTTCATGAGCCATGTTGCCCTGGGTGCTTTGGAACTTTTTTTGTTATTGCCCTATGATATGTGTTCGGTAGCGTGTCGGGTCTGCTTTACGTGGCGATCGCGACCTTTTGTTTGCTTTGCACGACCACGGTTTATAGTGTATTCGAAACCATCCGCATAAACCCTTAAGTTTGTGAGCCATTTGTGTTGTTCCGGGGTTTGTAGATCGTTTGGGTGAGAAGAGTGCTTTAGGCTATGAATGTCTGGATCTGTGAAAACTCGAACTGACTCCAGTAGAGTATTGCGCCATTTTTTATGTTTCAGTGAATCTCGCCATATAATTCGCGGATGTATGTGGAATTCGGCTGGATACCGGTACCATAATTTCTTGCTATGGAATGTGTTCATGGGTATTATGTCGGTTTTGAGAGAGACCGCTTGCCGTAGAATAGCGTTTGGGTGAGAAGGTGCTTTAGGCTATGATGATCTGTGAAAACTCGGAACTTTCGACCCAGTAGATATTGCCGCCATTTTTTTATTGCTTCAGTGATAGCATATAATTCGCGAATGTATGTGGAATTGGCTTGCATCCGGTCACATAATTTCTTGCTGAAGAAGGAGATGGGTTTGTCGTTTTGAGAGAGCACCGCTCCAATAGCGACACCAGATGCGTCTGTAGTAAGATCGAATGGCTCAGAGAAATTGGGCAGCGCTAATGTGATGAGGTGGGTCATGGCGTCTTTGAGTTTGGTGAAGGCACTGTTGGCTGCGGCGTTCCATGTGAACGAAGGTTTTTTGAGGATGTCTGTTAAGGGTGAGGCAATATGGGCATAGGTTGAGACGAATCTGTGGTAGTACCCGGTTAGGCCCAAAAAAGATCGTAAGGTTGTGAAAGAGTTTGGGTTAGGCCAAGATTTGATAGCCTTCAGTTTGTCTGGGTCGGCCTGGACGCCATCAGCGGAAATAATGTGGCCTAAAAACGGTATGGATGTGGCTGCAAATAGGCATTTGGATGCCTTGGCATGGTATTGGTTTTCGAGTAGGGTGTGGAAGACGAAACTGAGGTGTTCATAATGGGTGGAGAGCGATTCACTGTAAACCAGAATATCATCAAAGAAAACCAAGACGAATTTTCGTAAAACTGGCCGAAATAAATCATTCATGGCTGCTTGGAATGTTGATGGCGCGTTGGTAAGGCCGAATGGCATTACCCGAAACTCGTAGTGACCGTCAATGGTTCGAAATGCAGTTTTGTGAATATCTTCTGGTGCCACTCGGATTTGGTGGTATCCGGCTCGGAGATCGATTTTGGAGAAGATTTTGGAGCCGTGTAGTTCATCGAGTAATTCGTATGGTAGTAGGCGTTGAAGTGTGGCCTTGACACCAGAGTGTCCACCCAATGTTGATGCATGGAATTCCTGCAAAAAGATATCTTTCTTTTGCACTAGTAATACCGGAGATGAGTATGGGCTTTGGCTAGGTTGTATGACACCATCGGTTAACATATCTTTGATGAGAGATGTCATAATCTCCTTTTGGTAATGGGGGTAGCGATAGGGTTTGATGTTGATTGGGTTAGTGTTTGGGGCGAGGGGAATATGATGGTCGTGTGGTCGTGGTGGGGGAAGGCTGTGTGGTGGTTCGAAGAGGGGTTGGAATTTGGTGAGAAGTTTTTCGATGGTGGGGTCTGGATGTGATGTGGGTTTAGGTGTTGTGGGTGGGGGAGGGGAGTGGTGATAGATCATGGTGTGTAAGGAGGCCACAGAGTTTTTTCGGATGAGGGAGTGAAGAGTACTTGGTGTAACAGGGGCTGCAAATGGTTGACCTGTGATGACGCATGGTGACCCATTAACATTGAATGACAATTGGGGAATTGAGAAGTCAGCAAGGATGGGGCCTAAGGAGCTTAACCATGCAAGCCCAAGAATGACATCAGCTCCTTGCACTGGAATGACAAATAAGGGAACATCGAACCGGGTCTTGTTGATTTCCATAGGGGTGGCTTGAAAAAAAGACTTGCATTCCAAGAAGTGTCCACTTCCGACCATGACTGGAAACGGAGTAATGGCGGTGGGTGTAATGGGTAGGAGGTTGGCGATTCGGGGTTGTATAATATTATGGGTGCTGCCACAATCGATTAGGATTGTAACAGGTTGGTTATGAATGTAGCCGGTGACACGTACGGCTCGCGGGGATTGGAGGCCGAAGGCGGCAGCGTCCGAGAGGGACAGGAAAAGAGGGTTGTTGGGGTCGGGTTGATCAGTTATGGTGTGCTCGGTTTCGGTTGGCATGGAGAAGATGTCATCGGTGGTCGGTTGGTCATCGTTGTCAACAATTAACAAAAACTGGGGTGGGTTACATTTGTGGCCTGGGTGAAACTTTTCGGGGCAACGAAAACATAGACCCTCAGCTCGTCGCTTTTGAAGTGCTTCGGGCGATAGTCGGGTGAAGGGTAAGGGTGGTTTAGGTGATGGCGGGGCTGGTAACAGTGGGGTTGATTTTGGGGGGTTCAATTGGGAGTTAGGTACCTGTGATACAGTGGAAGTGGGTGAAGATTGGTTGGTGTAGGTCCGGGTGGTAGGGAAACGTGGTTTGGCTAAGGTAATCTTGTCTTCGATTAGTTTGGCAAGTCCATAGGCTTGATGGAGTGATGTTGGGTGATGGATGGCTATTTCGTTCTGGATATCGGCACGAAGACCGGATAGGAAGCAATTTAGTAAAGCTTCTGGTGGGAGACCCGTGACACAATTGCTAATTCTTTCGAACTCGGTTTGGTAGGCGGAGACAGTGGAGGTTTGCTTTAGTTTAAAGAGTGTGGCCTGATGATTTTCGTATGTTGAGGGACCAAAACGGAGTTCTAGTGCTCGTGAAAATTCGGCCCAGGTACCAAGCAGGTTGTTATTTGCAAGATGTTTGTACCAACTTAACGCGTCGCCGATAAAGTAAAAAACACTAAGTGTAACACGTTGAGCGGTTGGGATGGAGTAATACTCAAAGTAATTGTTAGCTTGGAAGATCCAATCTAACGGGTTTGAGCCGTCGAAATTGGGTAGTAGTATTTTTGGTGGTCGTGGTTGGTTATGTGGTGGTGGTGGTGGTGGTGGCGGTGGTGGGGGTGGCGGTGGGGTTTGGAGGAGGTGTGTCATGAGGGTATCAAATTTTGTGTTTAAGGCGTTTATTTGGTCTTGTAAACTTGGTGGTTGATCGTCGTTTGATGTGTCTTTACGGGGAGGCATGGTGAGATCAACAATGAAAGCACCAAATGATAGAACCCGGATTCGAGGTGGGTTAGTTCTCCCAAAGAAACAAGAAGAAGAAAGACAATTCGGAGCAAATTTTCTGATAATTCTTCAAACAACTTACAATGCTTTAAATAGAAACGGAAACAGAAACTACAGCCTAGTCTAATGCAGAACATGGAAACGTGGTTAAACTAGTTTATTAGTGCTTCCTACTTCTAAGTGCATGCATGAGAAAAACCAGGGAAGTTGGCAGAGTTGTTCCACAACCCTAGGAGACTTCTTCAGTCAAGTAACCTGCTGGGCTTCTTGTGAATCCGTTTGGGCCTAGATGGAAGTTGGGCTGCCTGTGAATGGGTCGTATCAGTAACACATGAAGGTCTACTAACCTTAATTGCTCCATAAGCAATCCCAAACACCCCCTATTATTGGCTTATAACATACCAACCTGCTTTAAAATTGACAGGTTCGATCCAAGCACTAATACCAGCATATATGCTTCTAAAAATGCACTAAGCAGATAAACATTCACATAAGCTATCCTAAACACCCCCTAATCTGAATGCGTGTTTGTTACCTCTTCATTCCATAAAAGCAGAATTATGAAGCACTTAAAAAATTGGTTTTCTGATTATTGGCAACTCTCCTATAGTATGCAATATTACTAAATAGTTTTATGTAAAGACCAAAATCCATAACATCCATAATCGCATGCATAAGGCATGTTTTCGAGTTCATCCGGGGTCGGTTTCTTTCTGTACAGGGCCACAACCCAAGTCAAAATATATACATATAGAGAAAAAATCAAAGTCGTCATATGAAACTCTACAAGCTGGTGGAGAAATATGAAGATTTGGTCAAATATTCTAGTAATGTAATAAAGCAAAAAATTTCCCCGTAGATTTGTAATCAAAATAAAATAGGTTGATTTTACATTTGATGAAAATTTTGGGTTGTTATAAATGATTCTTTAGACTCCACAATTGGTATCAAAGCCTCGTTGGCCATGATCTAGGATCTTACAAGGTATTTTGATGTCAAATTTATGGAGAAGAAGCAACAGGTTCACAACAAAGATATTGGTTATGGGACTAAAGCTTATGGGATGACACTATGTATAATAGCTGCTAGGGTTTTAGTTTATTGTGATGGTATTATCGTTGCTGGTATGAAGACACATATGGATTGAGTAAACTTACTGATACTTTTCACTACATCACTGAGGTTACTGGTATGTTTTATTTATGCTACCAGTTTATACGTTTCTACTGTCATGATAACAAAGTAAACAGTAGTATTTGATTAGTATTGCTCGTTATATCATTAGTACTGCTGCTCGAAAATATTTCTACTGTCAGTTGATTATTTAATGCTGTTGCGTGATGGTTAATACTGCTAAGGTTGGAAGCAGTTTCTACTGTTCTATTTAGTTATTTACTACTGCTTGATTTTGATTGGGTGGAGATATTAGTGACTCGGTGGAATATATTGGATTTGTTATTGCACGAACGATCATCGATTATATGTCTTCAGGAATTTTGGATGGACAATGAAGAACTGGTTGATATGTATGATACAAGGCTTGGGGATGCAGGTTATGTAAATTTCAAGCTACCACGGACCATAATCGTGGTGATGGCCTGTTGACAGCTGTGCATAAAGACTACTTTCATGTAATCAACCACAAAGAGTTCTTATTCAATGATTTTGGGGACCATGTTGCATATGGAAGTAATCGCACCCTTTGTACAATGTAGATCCAAGAATGTTTATCAAAAAATGCTTATTGTTAATACTCACTTGTTATTTCTACATGATTCAAGCTTGTCGTTGGAAAGACTGAGACATGTATACAAAATTTTACAGTCCGTTGGTGCTTATCAAAAAGAAAACAATCTTAGTCCTTTGCCAATCATTTTCTGCGATGACTGGAATGTAAGCAAGCGAGGGCACGTTTACAAGTTTTTGAGGTCACAAGGATTTGAATCATCATACGATGTTGCTCATCAGTACACGGATGCTGATGCATACAAGTGGGTTAGCCATAGAAATCATCATGGAAACATATACATTAGTACTGCTCGTTATAAGTATGGTGCTTTAGTGACAGATTAGCAACATATCAGTGACACTAAAAAGTGTCACTAAAAGAATGGGAGGAAGGAGAATAAAGATTAGTGACAGATACAGTGTCGCTAAATGCTATGGGAGGAAGGAGAATGCAGTGTAGTGGCGGATTAGAGACAGTATTGTAACAGATCTGTGACAGTTTAGTGATAGATAAAGTGTCGCTAAAGTCAATGGGAGGAAGGAGAATTGAAATTAGTGACACATTAGTGACATTTTTGTGACAGAAAAAGTGTTGCTAATTGATAAAATTTTAGTACTGCTTATTTAAAAGTTTATACTGCCACTTATTTGTTTCTATTGTTGGGATTATAGTTTGTACTGCTAGCTTTAGCAGATATAGAATAACACACACTTTGGGATCTCAGACAAAATAGAAGCACAAGTTTTTTGGGTGTTTACTGTTTGGTTTTTGGTTGGTTTTATTTGTTCTTAACAGATTACAAAGGCTTGTATTATTTGTTTAATTGGTTACGAAGAGGATTATTTATCACCTATTTGAAGTTGAAGTGGAGTTTTTCGGATGCGTGTTCTTATCATATTTCAAATGGCTTGCAACATTTGGAGGTAACTTGTTCGTGCTTATAACGGTGTGACGAAGGCTTGTCAAAATCTAGCAAAGGTGTGTGATTTTTCTTATGGTGCTCAATGCTCACATTTTCTATCACTTTAGTTATGTGTCTTATAGAAGATGAGGATTTTGTCAAGAGATTGCGGTCTACTTATATTTTATAGATTTATTTATGAGTTTGGAGTCACGTGGATAGTATAAGATATAAGATATAAGTTTGGGTTATTCTACTTCTACATCAAGTTCGTTATACTTAGTTTTCTTCATCAATAATCATTACAAAAAGCCTACAGAATTTGAAGATTCAAGAAATGGTTAACATATGGGTTTCAGGGGAAGCTTATTGTTAAAATGTTTAACCATTTACATGCACCACTTGAGGGGAAGTGTTTCGTTACTACTGCTGATCTTTATTACTACTGCTAGTTTATGTGTCTACTGCTCAGAGTTATTTTTTGTATTATGCTTCATGGCGGGTATTTTGAGTATTGGAAGGCTGGATTAGTAGTTGTGGTATATGGTTTGTAGCTGTATGATCTAAGTTGCATATCTACAGACAGACACTATCTGAGATTACCCCAAAAAGGGGAAAAGATTATGAAGATCAAGATTTGTAGCGTTTTTGTGTCGGTGGAATGTTCATAAGTTAGGGGATACTATCTACTAAGGAAGATTTTGTTTCATTCAGGGAGATGATTACATCTCAACTTCAGGGGAAGCTTTGGCTTTATGATGAAGTTCGTATACGACTTTGTTTGTTTTGTCATCATCAAATAGGGGAAGATTGTTGGGATTCTCAAGATTTTCAATTATTCAATCACCTGAAGGGGAATATATTGTTGTTCAAAGAGCCAATGGGCATATAAGAGCATTCAACACTCTCATGTAAGTTTTTGCATATATTGGGAAGACATGACTTGCATATTTGCATAGATTGATGATGGAGTACCTAATGAACATATTCCTCCAAACTGGCTTAGGTTTTGATAATTACATTGAGATCTAAAAACATATGAGGAACACCGAAGAAAATGATGATGAACTGTGGAGTAAATAGAATGAATGGGAAATCATAATACTGGAGATTATATATGCTCCACAAGGGGTGCATATACTGGAACTGGAGATGGAACTGTGTATACATATGTTGGTAGAAACAAAGGTATCCAATTACAAGAGAGCTTATGCAAAGAATGTTAGAGCTAAGCTAGAAGTTCAAAAGGAAAACGGAGAATTGCTTTCGAATGTAATAAGATTTGTAGTTGAAGCAAAAGGAGGATTTGGATAAGAGAAGAAGAATGATTCTGGTATGGTAATCTAATTTATCAAATATGTTATAATTAAAATTAACTTTTGTTTATTGAATAAATGAGAAAGATAAGTACTACAACGTACTTTCAGTTAGAAGTACTGTCAGCCTTAATGATTTTTGTTAACAAGAGTAAACAAAATGATTGCGTGTATAAATAGTTTTTAAATGTGCAAAATGATTTAAGGCACAAATGATTTGAAGGAAAATTAAAACTGTTTTAAGGGTTGGGTGCTGGTTAAACCACCACACAGCAAATGTAATCAATGCACCATGTCTAGCGAACATAGAATTGATAGGTCCTCAAATTCAAACAGTTTTGGTAAAGACATCTCAAATCTGTTGATGGTTGACAGTTTACCAAAAATTGTATGGTGCTCAATACACCATGGTATTGCACTGAAGTATTGACTACTCCAGAGCAAACGGCTTTTAGTAAAAAGAACTCAAATCCGTTGATAGCTTTAATAGTTTGCTCAAAACTATATGGTTCTCAACTCACCAATGTTTAAATTACTGAGAGTTGACTAGTCCTAAGCAAACGACTATAGGTAAAGACATGACAAATCCGTTCTTGGTTGTGATAGTTTACCAGAAACTATTCAGGTTTTCAACTCACATAGGATTCACGTTCTGAGTAGTTGAAATGGTTTCAGTCCTCCATGGAGCTTACCTTTTCTAGGTACCAATGGACTGACTAGCACCAAGTAGATGGATGCTATTGGGTAAAGGCTCATAAAATCCATTTATGTTTCTGTGGTGGCCAATTGCTGTTGAAGATTTGATTCAAGATGAGTGATTGTTGCTGACAAAGATTTAAAGATCACAAATACTCAGACATATCTTTACATTAAAGAGTGAAAGTGTTATCAAGACTTCAAAGATTTGTAGAGGTGAAGGCTAAAATAAGAAAAGGTTTGTTTGAATATTCAAATGATCTAATACTTATCAAGTTGGAAGATACAAGCTGTGATATGAGAGAAGATTGAAAAGATCTCATATAAGAAAGTTTAACTAAAGAAAACTTGATTGTTAAAGACAAGTTAACAGCAAGTATAAGGGAGGAGAAATTATTATTTTTTTATGATTTTTTTTCGTTAGGGAAATATTGTAAGTACTGCTGGCAGATACAAGTACTGTCAGTGGTATCAAAGTTCTTAATTTATAGGTTATAAAGTACTGTTAGTTATAGAAAAGTACTGTTAAGCAATTCAAAGTTAATGCTCTATATTATCAGTTTTAGAGTTCTAGAAGGATTGTATTAGGAGAAGATAAGTATGACAGGCTGTAAGCCCAATAGGGTTAAATCCTTGATGTCTTTAAAAGGACCCCTTAAAGGCATAGGTTATCAGGTACCCGAGGAACAAGTAAGAGTTATTAGAAGAAGTATTATCGTTAGTTATTATTAGTGTTTAGGAATCTACAAAGTCTAGGCAGGTTCAGTGTGTTAACCTATAAAGTATCTATTGATTTATTGTGTCGTGTTCTTTTAATATTATCAATTTTACATTCCGCATAGTTGATTGTATTCAGTGTCAGCTCTTCATTAGTATATTATTTGGATTTATTCAAGGTAGTAATATCCTTTACAAGTTAAAGGGTCAACATATTAGAGTACATCGATCCTACACTTACTTATAGCATTGCGTGAGGACACGCAATACCTTAGTATGGGGGAATTTGGTATGTGCTATTTTACACATACCTTTTACCTTGTAAAACGAACCCAAAAGACCAAAAACATAATAAAAATGGCAAATATATGCTTGTTTTTTGTGTTTGTGTATGTGCAGGTATGGATATTAAAGAATATGACAAAACAAGCAAAAATGGACAAATCCGAACACGGGAACGGATAGAGTGCACAAGAGCCGGAAGTTTCTAGCAAAAGGTCAACAAAGTCAACCTTGGTCAACCCTTGGTCAACCCACAAAAAGACAAAACCCTCAAAATACCTAAATGAGCCTTAATGTTAAATCAATTTCACAAAAAGTCCAAAAATAATTTACACCGTTAGTCCTTTATTAGTCCTTAAAACTAATAATGACTAACGGTCGTTATCTTTTAACCATAAACCCATTTGCCCGTAACCTTTTTTTTAATCCACCAAGCCCAAAACAATCCCATAGCCCAAACCCTTTTAAATATAAAAACCTAGCCCAAGTCAACCCATCCAACCCAGAGTCAAACCCCCAAATTTATACAGTCAAAATTGTACTGTTTATCTCTTTCACATTTCCCTCTCTTTTTCTCTTTTATCATAACACACATGAACCAGGGTAAATCCTCCCCACCCCACACGTCTAAAGGGCTTCTAGAAGATATGACGAGTTCTAACATCCTGACAGTCCATGCTGGCAATCCATGTGAAGTGGGATTTGATCCAAGGGTTGAGATGGATTTAAACAAGCACAAGGATAAATCAAGGGCAAGGATTTGAGCATCTGAATCCTCTCATACAACTAGCACACATCAAGGTCGAGAAGCTTCCACACATCACTATAAATTGAGGAGATGATCACTCAGTTGAAGATATCTAGGAGTAGGGTAGTTTTAGAATAGTATATATTAGCTTATTTCAGCTTATTCATCTTTTCTAAATGTAATATCACTTTTAAGCCATGTAATCATTTTCTTATTAATGAAATTGCATTTATACTTAAAAATCGTGTTTCAACTTTTATGAATTTTGCTAAATAAGGTGTTAAGCTCTTAATAAGCTCTCTTTGTTACTCTTAAGCTAGAGTATTCCAGTCTTAAGCTCTTTTAGCTTAACTGAGCAGATTCATTCAAAAATTCATCTCAAATAAAAGACATCAGCTTGAATTATGGATGCTTAAGCCAATCAGGGATGGGCTTATGGAACCTTACCAGCTTATCTTTTGATAAGACTGGAGCTAGTTGAGATTAGCTTTTCTGAGCAAACTTTCATCCCTGTTTGGTGCAAAGGATAAGGTACATTTCATTTCTCACTTTATAGCTTAATTTTGCACTGTATCTTTAATTCAGCTTTATGTTTGCTTATTACTGCTTAGATTAACTTGTTAATGCCATTTTAGTCATTTCATGCTTGATGTGTTTAAATTTTAGTATAAATCTTAGTTTTCATGTTATTGTTATAAATCTGTTAGAAAAACCATAAAAAATAGCGTAATCTGTTTTGTTATTGTTCAAGCTTATTTGACTGTCAAAATTAGTTCATTAGGTTTAATATAAGCTAGTTACTATCTGGTATTAAGGATTTGAGCCTTAAGCCTCATTTTTATAAGCTTAATATGTCTTTGAAAATTTTAAAGGGGTGTTTGGTTCAAGCAGTACTAACTAAAGTTAGTACTGCTTAGGACCATTTTGCTCTTTAAACTAACTTTATAATTCATATTTAGGTTTATAAGATTAGGATTTAAGGGCTTAGTTAGGAACATTTAGTTTATTGCAAGTTTGTAAGTTGAATGTACTAGTCTGAGGTCATAAACTCAGATCTTTGAACTCTTTTGGTTAAAATTGTTCTTAGTTGTTATAGTTAGTAATTCTACTATTGTTTTGAGGTTTTAAAAGTGTGGAAACATAGTACTTATGCCTGCATTATTAATTTTAAGATTTGGCAACTTTTGTGTCAACTATAACAGTAAGCATAATAGGTCTTATAGTCTTTTTCAAGCATCAAATTTAGTAGGTAAAAGTAGGATTTAGACTTTAAAATTCAGTAGACAAATAGCTTATAGGACATAGTTTATCTATTGGGCTTATTTAAAATACTGCTTATTTGATATTCTGTTTTAAGCTTGTAATTAGCACTGTGTCCTTTTCAAATAAAAAAAAGTACTTAGCATAAACTGAGTCTACCTGCCTTTTTCATTCATTTTTCTTAGCTTATTTAGTTTTCAAACTTTTTTTTAATTGTTGTTTTAAATAGTCTTTTGGATAAGCTTTAAGTAGGTATAGGTATTTTACCATAAGGTTCTGATTTCATGCCTAAAAATAAGCTCAAAAGTTGTTGTTTGTCTGTTTTGGTATATAGTTTTGTACCAAAAGCTTATTTGTATGTTTCAGTTTATGGCTATTTCTTTTTGCTTAATTCTTGTTCCTGCTTGTTTGTTAGGTTAGTAATAGTGTAGTGTAGCTTATTTTGATTTTGTTTAGCTTATTCCAAGCTTATTTCGTGCCTTTGAGTTTTAATAAAGTTTTAAAAAAAGGTTAAGTGCTTTTGCCTGTATAATAAGCTAATTTCTAGCTTATTTGGAAGTTTTAAAAGAATTGTCTTTACAAAAGTAGCTTATTTTAAGATGCTTAACAACTTTGCTTTTTAAAGTTTTTGCAAAAAAAAATAAAAAGGGAAGAGGGGAAATCCAGGGTGAGCAAGGCTTTGAAAACTGGACCTATTCCCTCCTCACCTTCATAATCAAACCACCTCAAACAGACACTCAACCAACGTGCCCGGGGTCTTTTTCGTTTCATAATTTCAAAATCAATCTTTTATACACGTTTTAGGCTTTTTAGTATAATAAGCTGTTTTGGCTTATTTCTCTGCTTATTCGATAAGCTGTTTTCACAAGCTTATTTTTCCTAGATCTTTATTTTTTTTTTCACTTCTTAAAGCTTTACTTTTCATGATTTTTCCAGTTTTTTATAAATAGTTAAGTATTTTTTAACATTTAATTTCCTTTAAATCGTTTTTAATTCATAAAAAATTATAAAAAAGTAAAAAAAAATAATTCTTTTTTAGAAAATTTTCTTTTAACCATTTAGAAACCTGGAAAAATTAAATTGTTTTTGTAGGGTTAAAATTTGCAAAATTTTTGTTTTTTAAAGAACGAGATTGGAATCAGTTCATGTTTTTTAGTGTTTTCAAGCTCAAATCCCCTTCGTTTTTGGTCTAGTTTTCTTTATTCTAGCTTTTTAGTCAATTAAGACTTATAAAAACCAAAAAGATCACTTTAGGATTAAAATTAAATAATTTAGGTTTTAAATGTCGCGTTTTCTTTAATCCCCGTTTACGTTTTAATACTTACGTGTTTAATTTTCATTTCTTGTTTACCTGTTCTGTGCATTTACTCTACTTGTAATTTATATTTAGTAGGATTTAGAAAACCACAAATCAAAAATATTCAAAAACCATTCAAAAACGCGCGATAACGGACTTAAAAGATTTTTCAATTCGCTCTTCCGTCGAGGAAAAAGACTCGAGTGGTTTTTGAGACAAATTTGGTTTAAAGTTTGTTTCTCATATCCCGACGGAAAATTACATACTATACTATTATTTGATATTAATTACTTTTTATACTATACTTATGATTATTTATATATATAGCGTGTATTGGAGACGTATCATTTTTCAACCTCATTTTTTGATGACATAATGGATTTTTTAGATTAAACCGTCCTTTAGGTGTTGAACGCAGGTTTGTAGTCCTCTTCCATAGAATCTTATGAGTACAAAATCCGGGTTTATACCCTTGATGTCGAGAGAGTTTCCAAGCGTTGGCTCGACTTGTATGCTTCAAAACCTTTAATGATGAGCGGCTTTTTCCTCCGACAATCAAGTCTTTAGCAATTATGAGGGGAAAACAATAAAATAATGAAATTTTGAATAAAATAAATTGAAGGTATTCATTTGAATGATATATACATATCATGCAGATGATATCCTTAAGAATATAACTCCCATAAAAATACCTTCTTTATCTGAATCCCGTTAAGCGCAAAAAATAAGCCACAAAAGCAGCACTAACCCAAGAACATGCGTTGTGTGTGATTTTTGGGTGAGGTAGGCGGTGGAGATTTTAGTGTTGATGTGTTGTGGTGTGAATATGTGTGGTGTATTAGATTTGAGACACGTAGTCCTGGTATTAGTTTAATATTAAAATTACTGTTCAGTAGGAATTAAAAAATATTAAAAAGGATTTACTGTAGCAGCTCTGTGTGTAAACACAATGATAAACGTATGTTTTTATAATATTACATGGGAGGTGCTAAAATAAATTATAAATGGTTCGTGAAGCAAATTGATGATGCACAGTGGAATTTGAAGTTCGACTAGTAATCTTATAATATTTTTGGTTACTAAGTGATGAGGTATAGTCTCCCTCGGAACATCCGAAGGAGAAATGTAGCTTAGATACTCCTGCCAAACTAACACGGGCTAAACTAAACAAACGCTCCAGATATGCTGACTTGTCGAATGACATGTCAGGTCCAGAGTCAGCATCAGAACTCCGGAGAAGCTGGTATGTCGAAGGACATATCAGGTTCGGAGTTATTACCACCGTCCTTGGAATGACACGTAGCAGACAAATCGTACAAAGAGAGAGCTCCACAGTTATGTCTTGTAGCGAATCCCAAATAGTATAAAGGGAGAGCTCATTTCCCCAGGACGGGACACACAACACACACTCCAGACCACACTTTACATTATCTGCATTTATCTCATATCACCGTACTTATTCTTACGCTGGAGTTGGTCCCGGATTCACACCCCGTGACGAGCTAACATTGTTCTTTCCTATTTTCAGCTAGGAGACGAGGGATTAAGATCCGAAGGAACCGAGCTGATCTAGATATTTATCAAGGCCGAGGTCACTTTTACTAAGCTCAAGCAGTCTACGTAAATCTACCTCAACACTAAGGGGGTGTTTGGGTTTGCTTATTGAAAATAGATTATTCGTTTTGAAAACGGATAATTAAATAATCAGCGGTTATAAAACATGGTTATGAATTATAGTGTTAGATTTTGATATCGCAATAATCCAATAATCAGTTTTTTGAGTGTTTGGCAAAACAAATTATTTATAAACTTAACTTGTAAAATGACCAAAAGAGACATTATTATTCTAAGTTATATATTTTGTTTCTAAGCCTCCTTCCTTTGATTCATTTTAAATTATATATCTTGTAGGTTCTGTTCATGTATTTGAGCCACGTAAATGTTAAAATTTTATTTTATAAGACAAACTTTATAATATACCGAATAATCTAAACACAATATATCAAAAATGGAACAATTTGAAATATGACTGAACTGTGTTTTCAACTCATTAATTATATGAGGGTATTATTGTAAATTGGCAACTCATTTATTGCTCCATAAGTTCTGCGTTTGCAAAAAGCATGCTCCTATCTACTTTTGCATAACCACGTTTTGAGACCATTAAAACACAAATAAGTGCTTTATCAATTGTACTTGCCAAACACTTGTTTCTAGATTATCTCCATTTACAAAACGCAATAAGCAGATAAGCAGGTCCAAATCGCAACCCCAAACACCCCCTAAGTTCGTGATATGTTTTGTTTTTTAAGGGATTGGATGAGAAACTAATAAGGAGCTATATACCGGTGCAAAAGGAGGATAAAGTGTTACAAGAGTAATCAAACCAATAATTCCAGTTTAAGGAAAATTTTCTAGCTTTACAAACAATCCAATTGAGAGAATACGTTTTGATATCGTTGAAGATAAGATCTGTAGAAGGTTTTTTGAAGGAGAAAATAACTTTGTTCCTGTATCGCCATATAGACGAAATTGTTGTTTGGATAAGTGCATCGAAGAATCTAGTGAACTTGTCCCCAAAAGATGTATAATCTGCCAAATTAACTAAGTCATGCAAACCGAGGAACAAAACATATAAAATCTACCACCGCTTCAAAACATCTTACCAAAATTCTTTTGCGATCTTGCAATGAACAAATACGTGTTCTCCAGTTTCGATTCCATAATCACACAGGGGACATCTTACACAATCTAAATCCACACCCCTTCGATGAAGGTTACATAATCTAAATCCACACAATCTACAATACTACCGGCACACTCAATTTTGGTGGGTAATTTCATATAAGAAAACGGAATATAAGTCATCCTCACCAATTAAATAAGGGGTAGTTGTGCTCGACATAGATCTATTCTAGTTTTGTTAAAGAAAAACATGTGAAAAAGTTTAAACTAGAAAAACGAAGGCAAATATTGGTCAAGCGGTAATTCTACTCTCATCCCCCCACTTGAGTTTTACAATTTCTCTATTGTACATAAAATTATAAATATCAAAGGAAAGATTAGAATTAAAACGGAAAGACTCCCTTGAGTTTTGCTTTGTATGATCGAAGATACACATTTATAAAACATGTCCAACCTTGAGATCCATGAGCAAACTTCACATCCCCGAATCCACTTAACAAACCATGTGCATTATACAATAAAAACAATATAAATAATATGAAAGAAATAAAAAACCCAACTCACTTTCGTAGGAATCACGGTTGTATTTAGCGTATGCAACAAGCCTTTTAAACCACTCGGTGTCCCAAGTGGACGAGTGAAGTCTCGTGAAGGCTTACAGGGTACATACCCACAAAGTTCATGATGAAATATACAGGAGGAAACTACGGCGTAGCTGCATAGTGTGAGTTACGCCGTAGCTAAGTGAACAAGGGAAATCTTTATTTATGGAAGACTAGCTAAGGCGTAACATGGGTACCTAGCTACGTCGTAGTTACTGCAGCTATGCCCTTAAAGTTTTCACTTAACCATGAGCCGAGGCAACCTGCAAAAAGAGTAAAGAGCACACAAAACCAAAAAAATGAAGAAAAGAATTGAAATATAATAAAATAAAAGGATATAAGTCGGGTTGTCTCCCGGCAAGCATTTATGTTTATTACCGACTCTTTAAGTTAGACTCAAATCGGGTCTACGTCGTTCTTTGGACACTTCCAGCTGTGTCCATTTCCTTCGTTAAGTTATCCCTTATCATTGCTATATTAGAACTAGTTCTAGGCATTTCCTCCATTTCCAAAATCTTAACTTTTGTGTAACTGATCAAGATTGACTCACACCTTTAAATATATAATATATAAATATAAAATACTTATATAAATATATAAATATAAGGTGATAAGACTAAAAAAAATCACAATTGTAGTAATCCGGGAGTATGATTCCCGGGTCGTTTCCCCAACGAAGAATGCAATTGAAAGCCGAGAGTCGTTTTGAGAATTGATGGTTGAATGGAACAAGATTGATATTAGTTTTCTAAAACTATGGGAAAATAAAGGCAAAAACTTAAAACACTTAAGGGAAGACAAATTTTAACTAAAATCGCAAAACGGGTGACCCAAAACGGGACCTAAAAACCCTAAATTATCAAAATTAAGTCCTAAATTGATCTTTTTGGTTTTTGTAAGTCTTAATTAGCTAAAAAGCTAGAACAAAAAAACTAGACTAAAAACGATGGAGATTTAAGCTTAAAACACTAAAAAGATGAACGGGATTCAATCCTGTTTTTTAAAAATCAAAATTTTGCAATTTAAACCCTACCAAAGCAAATATATTTTTCCTATGTTCTAAATGTTAAAAGAAAATTTTCTAAAAAAGAATTATATTTTTTTGACTTTTTTATAATTTTTTATGAATTAAAAACGATTTTAATGAAATTAAATGTTTATAAATACTAAACTATTCATAAAAAAACTAGAAAAATCATGAAAAGTAGCTTGAACAGTTAGGAATCTAGGAAAAATAAGCTTGTGAAAATAGCTTATCAAATAAGCAGAGA
>BQNB010104988.1:0-23702 GCA_026074375.1 Tanacetum coccineum
TGTAACAACTAAATCAGCACCTAATGCTTTACTCGAATCAACATTTCCCTCTTTTGACTGCATTTGTCTTTCATTTATCCTGATGTCATACTCTTGTTTATGTTGTGCTCTTTCATCAATGGACTTCTTAACAGATTCCATGTGTTGGATCAATGTATCATGGAATTGTCGAACCTCGGTTCGAGTGTATGCTAGAAAGTACTTGCGTATCATTAGACCATCATCATCATCGAAATAGTATCGGAAATTGATGAACATCTGAAACTGTATCTTGAGTACTCTAAAAGCATCCATGGATCCGGTTTCTTGAAATTCTTCTTTGTCAAGTTGCTTTTCTAGTTGATCCAAGTTTAGTAACATTGAGCATGTGAAAGTCTGAACATCTTGATCAAAGAGTACCGTAAATGCCCGTTCGAATCCTCCCTCGATATTTAATCTATTGTATGAAAGAACTTGGAGAAATAAATGAAGTAGTCGAAAAGATGCCATCCAACTTTCCTTTGCTTTGACTTGCATTTGTTGCAACTGATGCAACTCTCTCTCTTGTGAATTAGAATTCAAAGATTCCATTGAAATTCGATGTGTGAAATGAAATTAAGGATCTTAAGTAGATTAAGTGATTTTGTTGTGAAATTTGTATGTTAAAAGATTACTTGTTTGATCGAACGATGGTAGAAAGAAATTGTGTTTAATTAAGTTGTCTTTTAAGTGATTTAATTCTGGAAACTACACGGGATTTTACAATTCTTGACAAAACCGGGAAAACAAGTTAATGTTTCACGGGATTTTAAAAGTCAAAGAAATAAACCGTATAATTTTGAAAATTGAGTAGATCGGTTTCAGCCAAACATAGGTAGATCGGTTCCAACTAGAATTAGTAGATCGGTTACAACTAAGAATTCAGTAGATCGGTTCCAAAAGAAAACTAGTAGTTTGGTTCCAAAAGAAGACTAGTAGTTCGGTTCCAAAAGAAACTAGTAGTTTGGTTCCTAAAGAAAAACTAGTAGTTCAGTTCCTAAAGAAAACTAGTAGTTCGGTTTCAAAAGAAAACTAGTAGTTCGGTTCCCAAAGAAAAACTAGTAGTTCGGTTCCAAAAGAAAACTTGTAATTCGGTTCCAAAAGAAACTAGTAGTTCGGTTCCCAAAGAAAAACTAGTAGTTCGGTTCCAAACGAAAACTAGTAGTTCGGTTCCAAAAGAAACTAGTAGTTCGGTTCTTAAAGAAAAACTAGTAGTTCGATTCCTAAAGAAAACTAGTAGTTCGGTTCCCACTAAAAAGAAGTAGATCGGTTGATACTAAAATTCAGTAGTTCGGTTACCACTAAAAATACAGTAGTTTGGTTCCAACTAAACTTCAGTAGATCGGTTTACACTAGTTCGAAACCCAAAATTTTAAAACACAAAAAGACACATTTTTGATGGTTTTTTTGCAAAAATCCTTGTACAACTAGTGTTCCTAACCCTATAGGAACAAGAAAAATGGAAACTTTAAGGTTTTTAAGCCGAAAATTTTAAAATCAAGATTTTGTTCTTTATAAAGTTTTTGAACACAAAAAAATGACCAAAAATGATATTTTTCAATGATTCTAAGCATATACACCTATATCCAAGGATATTAGATCAACTTTACCTATGTAAATGATCTTTTAGTGTATAGAGGAGCTTCGAAAACAAAGAAAAATAAGAAAAAGACGTACAGTTTGTAAGAAAAACACAAATCAAATGTAAAACACAAAAACTAAACACACCACTCCATGGTTCTTGATACCAATTAAAGACTATCTAAAAACATACATGAAGAAGGAAAGAGAGGTGATTTTAGAGAGAGAGTGGTTGGATGAACACTTTAGAGAGAGAAAGTAAACATAAAAGAAAAATGCATTAAGTGTGTGACAAAAAATGAACAACCAACCACCTCTCCAAGGCATGAAGAGGTATTTAAATACCTTAATATGGTCGGCCCATGGATAGGCTTTACATGGGCTTTTCATGGGCATTTCCTAACTTGGCCTATTAGGGTTCCAAATAATACTTAACGAGCTAACAACACTTATTATGGAGTAACTAATACTTTCCTAGGATTTTCGTATACCTAACACAGACACCCAAGCATTAACATATGTTGTGAGAGGGAGATGGTGTTGCCAGACATTCATATATTTTTCTCTTAGAGTTGGTGCGGCCAAACACCCAAGTATTTTTCTCTAAGAGTTGATGTTGCTAAACACCCAAGTATTATTGCAATTGTAAGTGCGTCCGTTTGACGTGGCACAAGTTATTGAATACCCGGACAGGGATTGTCAGTCCAAATAGCTCTATTCATAGCATTTGCACTTACACAAAGTAACTAACTGTTCATGAGTCGGAGGGGACTTAAATGGCAGTAGCGACACTTAGGAAATGATATCAGGCATTAATATCAGGTATAGCATACGGTTTTTAAATACTTGTGTCCCATTTAAAACAAATAATGTGTTCAAAACTCAAGGTTTCATATATAGGTATTCAATGATCTCAAATCATGTAGTAAGCAAATCAAGCTTTAATAAGTTCATAAGTAAACAACCATTTATCACACGTGTATTAGAAGTCATGTAGTAAGCAAGTAAAAGCTTTAGTAAAAATAGTCATGTAAGGCTTAAGTAGTAGAAATCAATAAGTTTACTTAGTAAAACGAGAAGGTATTCTCACCCCGAAAATAGTTTATGAAAACCATTAAAAAAAAGATGGGGCTACGAACTCACCGAGAAGAAATGAAGGAGTAAGTACTGAAGTTAGATCAAGGATGACATGAAATCACGGTCTCTAAAGTATCACCTAGAAATAATGGTGACTTAGTATAAAGAAATAAAACGCACACGATGAAAACAACCAAAAAATACAATGAAGAAATCGTGATCATGATATGGCATTCTAATTACTTTTAACCAAGTGAGATTTATCCAAACATACCTTTAGGACATGATCTAATATACCTTCAAGTATAACCCACTTATACCACTTATTTACCCATTTTATAAAATCTGTTATACTCGTTAAACCGTTTAAAGCAATTAGACACTATACAATTCTACACTTACGCCGACTTAATGGACCAATATCTTAAAATTTGTAATAGGTATAAACGAACGGTTTTCGCCTCAAACAAGCTATTCGACTCTAGTTTATAGAGGTTACAAGGAAAATAACCCAAAATATTCAGATCCCAAGTGAAATTATCATTTTACCCGCATGTGCCAAATCTGATTATTTAAAACATTTTCCCGTTCCACCGTTTTTAGCATAATTCCCATTTTATTATTCCGTTTGACCCAAAATGAAAGCACATGTTTAAGTTTATCTAAATCCTATAGGTTTGACTTAGAAAATGAGGCACTTAATATGAAAATATCTGGACTTAAATTCATTTGAAAATCTGGGCACAATTTCTAGTTATTCTAGCCGTTTTGGTCGTAACTCATTCATCCGGAATGGTTATGGCTTTATCCAAAGAACCACATGGTACTAATATGTTGTACCCTTTACCCATGTAAAAAACCAGTAGCCTCCAAGTCAAATAAATTTTGTTATAAGCTTAACTATTTGTATTATAAATTCTAGGTACACACTAAGTTTGTTTCTACGGTTTTGGTCATATCTCGATCATACGGAAGAGTTGGAGCTCCATCCAAGTCACCACTAGGACCTTAGATATTAACCTAATGATTTATATAAATAACCAGTAGGATTTAAGCCAAAATTATTTCATTATATCACAAACTATCTGCATAACTAGATTCAATGACCCATTTCGACTAGTTCTACTAATTTGGGCGTAACTAACTCATCCGGAGAAGATACGACACCATCCAATTCACCATATGGACCTGAGATTATAATCTATCCATTTATGTAAAGATACAGTAAGCTCTAAGCCAAAAATATTCCATTAACACACAAACTATCTGCAAGTCACCCATTTGGACTAGTTTCACTCATTCGGCTGTAACTTGGTCATCCGGAGAACTTACGGCTCCATCCAAAGCACCACATACACCTTGTATGTTTTTCTACCCAAAAAAGTCATAAAATCACAGACCTTAAGCCAAAAATATTTCAACAACACTCCAACAACCTGCTGTCTTATTTTACTAATCCCAATCCGCTTCCAAAATCCAATCTAACCTAATTTATAACCATCCTAAGCTACAACCTATCGCCATATCACTTTCACAATCACCCAATAACATGCATGCATCATATTTTCTAGAAATCAAACAAATTAAATAAACCTATGAATTAAAAATAACAATTAGACAAGAGATTGGGGCTTACGTAGCAACAACTGAAGAAAACAACGAACCAAACACTCCCTTAGGGTTCGGCCTAGATCGAACCATCAGCAAAAACCATAATCAAAGCTTCCTTTGACTTGCCGAAATCAAACACACCCCTTTTTGATCAAACCTTTACTTTTTCTTATTCAAAACCTTGCAATAACACTAGTATTCAAACCCTTAAATCCTTGATTACACCCAAAATCAATAAAATCATCAAAAGCCAAGAATCTTGAAAAAGTCTTGCATGTTGTTTAATATTGTAAAGGAAGATGGGGATTAATGTGGTATTGATGTAGAAGTGATTGGTATTGATTGGGGAATTGTTGGTTATGATTTTTGATGGTGTTGTTGATCGTCGAACACAGGAAGAGAAAAGGGGAGAGCAGTGATTTTTTTTTGTAAACTTTGTATATGTGTGTTTTAAAAGGAATGGAATACTTTATATATAGAACTAATATTTAGTACCTCCTAGTTTATATCGACTCTAAAAAAATAAGGTTGTTTATTCGGGTTTATGTTTGTGGCCGGTTATGAGGGGGAGGGAATAACAATCATAAGAAAAAAAGATGGGAGAAAACCGATTTGGTTTCAGGTGTTAATTCGATTGTTTCAAAAGGAGGAAAAGATGATGGATTGGGATCATTCCCTTGCTAATCAGAAGCATTTGTTAGTCTAACTCATACTTCATTAGCTGCTAGGATATGTGATTTTGAGAGTCAAATGCTTGTAGGAAAGCTTATGTAAGCGGGTGATGATGGGAAACCATTGAAACCTTCTCATGAAGCTTCGAATAGTGTTACTGTTGGTAGTACCTTGAATGATGGTCACTTTGAGGTTGTATACTCGTCATTGGGAGGCAATGGTGGAACTACTTATGAGACAAGAGCAACTTAAGTTACCTCATATGCTACTGTTACGAAGGTTGGAACTTCTACAAGTAAAGAAAAATTTCATCTCATTGAAACAAGTGAAATAATAAAAAATGTTGATTTGATCATTCCAAACCGTCTGTCGAGTAGGTAACCAATCGTTTTGTCAATACATTGTATGGTTATTTTATTGGCAAGAGGTTGGCGTTTTCCGTTGTACAACACTTTGCTCGTACTATGTGGACCAAATATGACCTTCAACGAATTATGATGAACTCACAATGATTTTTATTTTTTAAATTCTTGTCTAAAGAGAGTATGGAGGTTGTACTTTTTAACGGACCTTGGATGATTCGTACGATACCTATTATTCTTAAAACCTGGTTGACGAGTGTTTGTTTAGCTAAAGAGGATTTGAAAAAGATATCGGTGTGTGTGAAGTAACATGATGTTCCTGCGGCCGCATACATGGACGATGGTTTAAGTATGATTGCATCGACACTAGGTACTCATATGCTTCTGGACTTATACACAAGTAGAATGTGTGAGGAATCGTGAGGTAGAAACAGCTATGCACAGGCTCTCATTGAATTGAATGCTGAAAATGAATTTAAAGAATGTTTGGTTGTTGCGGCCTCGTTGCTTGATGACATTGGGTACACGATCATGACAATTAATGTGGAGTACGAATGGACTCCTCCTAGATGTGATCTTTGTAAGATTTTTTGTCACACCAATACTCAATGCCAAAAGAATGCTAATGTTAATCCCAAGGTAGCACCGAAAAGGAACCAAAATAACGGGCTTACTGAAGTTAAGCGTGGCGGATCTAAACCTAAGAAGTTTGATGGTGTATCTATGACCAAGAAAGTAGAATATCGGCATGTTGCAAAACAAAAGACTAATAAGGTTTCTACTTCAATGTGATTACACAAAAAAGGCAACTACATCTAGACAACCAATATAGAATGATAATATAGTGAATACTACAAATGTGTTTAAGGTGCCGACTGAGTTGGACAAAGGAAAATCGGCTAATGTGAAGCCTAGTTCTAACTTGAATGCATTACCTACTGTTGAAAACCCTCCTATTAACGAGGGGAATCAACCAAAGAAGGATCCTACTGTCCCTAAGGGTAATACTCCTGTGGACGTAGGTAATTTAGCCAATAAGGAGCAGGTTTCTAAATTGTCTACAAAGCATAATGTTTTTTTATCAGTGGCTACTAGTTCGAGTGTGCATGTTGGTAATAACAGTAAGAGTGATGTGGAGGATGTTTATGACGAAAGTGGGAAATTTTATGGCTTCAAAACAATCGGAAAGTGGAAGTGGTAATGGGAACAAGAGCTTGTACGAACATTGGATGATGACTGTTGATAAAATATAATGCCTAAAAAACATTACTAATATTTTTTCACATCTTTATGTTTTGATAATCACAAAATATAAAAACGTTCAACGTAAAATTAAACGTAAACAAGTAATTGGTAGTAAATTCTCATTTCAACAAATACATCACTTAAAGGTATGAATAAATAAATACTTAATGCATTTTATGATGAAAGGAAGTTTTTATTCAACCTCACACTTTTATAAAATGTTGTAAACATTTTTAAAACATTACAAAACATTTTCTACAATTAAAAGAAATGTTTTATTCAAAATAAACATTTTAAAATTTAAATTTTCGGACCTAAAACGGCTAGAAAAGTTCCAGAAAATCCCCCATACACAAAAGACAAACTGGGAAAGCCCTAGTCTTGGGCGGCCCCCTTAAATACACGGCCAGCCCCCTTAAAATTAAGGGGACCGCCCACCTATTTAAGGAGACCGCCCCTAGGTAGACGCTCCCCCGGTTTTTCCTATAAATACTGGACTTGATCCCCATAATTTTCTCTACTTTGTGCACATCATATCTTACTGCATCAAAACAGCCCACATAACCTCTCTAAAATCCTTATTGATCAATTAATCATAAAAGCTTTGTTTCCAAGTGATCCAAGCTTAATTCCCTCAAGGTTGCTAGAGAAGAATACATTCATCATCAGTGAAGAAGTATTACACCTCAAGAGTGATTGCAATCATGTTGCAACCAATCACATATATATGTAAATCAATAATATTTGATATTTGTGTGTAGTAGCTAATCTTGGTGATCTTTGTAAGTAGAGTTAATATAGTAGTGAACTTAGCAAGTAGGGTTAGATAGTATTGATATAAGAGAGTGGTGAAGTTAAGTTGTAAGAAGAATCGTGAAGCTGTGAACAAGTCGTGAAGTTGTGTTGTGCATAAGAAATTGGGAATCTAGCTAAGATTAGAACTCGACATTTAGCTTTGTGTGTAAATCGTGCAAGCACGTTGATGTACGGTCTACCTTTCTTTCTCCCGCCATAAGGGAGTTTGTTGAATAGTGAAGAAAAAAAAACATCTCGAGTTTGTGCTCGAGAGTGGAGTATGGTGAAGAGGTGCTTTCGTTACCAGATAACCACTATAAATTCATAGCGTAGTGGTTTGATTGTTCTTACTCTAATCTCTTGTCTCACAATACTTATCCTCCTATCATTTATAAAATATTTAATAAGTAAATACTTGGTTCATATTGTCAAGCGTTGAATTCACAAAAAGACGAATCTAAAATTTTTACAAACAAATTTAAAAAACTCTTTAATTAAAAACGTTAAACTATTCAATAACCCCCCTTCTAGTTATTCCCACATAGGTATCAAAGAGCAACGCAAAAAAAAAACAAAGATTTTTAAAATAAATTGTATTTTAAAACTTGGAAATCTATCTATGGAATCGGAAAAATATTTTAGAGAAGTCAATCTATGCAAAGACCACCACTATTAGAAAGTGATTAGATTATTTATTGGAAAAAAAGATTCGAAACCTAAGGAAGTCAAAAGATCTAGATCCTTACATGTTATTACCGATTGGGATTTTCCTCCTATCCAAAATAAATCCCGAAACTAAAAAGATGAAAATGTACTTTTCATAAACAAAACGATATCTTAAAAAGAAACCTGCTAAAAAAATAATGAAGACCAAAAAGTAAATTCCATAATGCTCGTACCACGAAAAGAATATGAAAGAATTTTTATGTGTCAAACCACAAAAGAAATTTTTGGGATACTTTGTTAATCACTCATCAAGGTAATAATCAAGTCAAAGCTAACAAAATAGATTCTTTTAGTTTCACAATATAAACTATTCAAGATTCCGGAAGAGGAATCACTAGATAATGCCTTTGCTAAGTTTAACACTATTATTACTAGTCTAAAAGCACTTGATGAAATCTTTTCGAGCAAGAATTATGTTAGGAAATTTCTTTGGGCATTGCATCCTAAATGGCGCGCAAAAGTCATGGCGATTGAAGAATCAAAGAATCTAACAACTCTATCACATTAGACAGAACTTAATGAAATTTGAAGGTTTAAGAAGAATAATTAAGAAGATTCCGAAACCGTCAAAGAGCAAAAGAGAACAACGTAGAAACTATTTCTTGAAAGCTAGAAAGGAATCTAGTGATGACGATAGCTCAACCTCCGATAGTGAAGATGAAGAATACGCCATGGCCGTAAGAGACTTCAAGAAATTCTTCAAAAGACGAGGACGATTCGTAAGACAACCATATGAAGAGAGAAAATCATTCCAAAGAAATAAAGACGACAAAAATGGCAAAGGCGAAAGAAAAATGCATTAAAGTGTGTGATCCAAATCATCTTCGACGTAGAATGTCCAAAACTATCAAGATATCAAAACCAAAAAGCGTTTGTTGGAGGATCTTGGAGTGATAGCGACGAAGATGAAGATGAAAAAACAAATGACGAAAAGTGTCTTATGGCTAAAGCTTCCAATGAGGTACTTTCCGAAACCGAATACTTTAGTGATGACCAATCATCACTAGACAAAAATGACTTAGATAGTGAATATAGTAGACTATGCAAATTAGGACTAAAAGTCATGGCTAAAAATAAAACTTTAAAACAAGCTAAAGTAGAATTAGAAAATAAAGCACTAGAATTAAGAGATAAATTATCTAGGTTAGAAAAAGGTAAGGAAGTAATTGAAGAATGTAAATTATGTCAAGACCCAGCTGAAAATGAGAAGCTTAGAAAGGAAATATCTAGGCTAAAATCAATTTTCATGATGTAGTCACTCACATTAAGAAAAAAAATAAGTTCTTTAAAAAACTTCTCAGAGATAAATCCGAGCTAAGTTTTAATTTTACCAAAGGAGATCCACCTAGAGAAAACCAACAAGTTAAAAGTTTGTAAATAGCCCAAGAAGTTGAGTCGCAAGAAAAATTTATAGAATCAAACCCAAAATGTCAACAAATAACTAATACTAAAATTCCTATTGGTGCAAGGATGATTTTGGTAAAACGAGTTTTACAAACCCTCCTTAAAACCCCAGAGTCGGATTTACTAAACCCACAATGAGGTCTAAAACACCTCCTCCGAGAAGAAATGAAAACTCTCATCCTCGCCTCAACCTAGGAGAGACCAGGTTAGACCAAGATAACACCTAACCCTATCACACAATGTGGAATCATCCCACAAAGAACCAAAAAAAGGCCCTTTACTCATGTGATAGATCATTACCAGTGCATGTGTTCGAATCAAATGCAAAACATATGCGGAAACAATAACTTTGGATACATGAAACGTATGGGGACCCAAATGCAACAGTTACCATACAAGTATAAAGGTTGCACCATTGGAGGTACTATATGGGCGAAAGTGTCGATCACTCGTATGTTGGGCAGAAGTGGGAGATGCCTAGCTTACTGGTCCTGCAATAATTCATGAAACCACTGAGAAGATCCTCAAAATCAAAAGCAGAATCCAAGCCGCTCGTGACCGACAGAAAAGCTATGCGAACATTAGACGTAAGCCAATGGTATTTCAAGTTGGTGACAAGGTCATGTTAAAAGTTTCACCTTGGAAAGGAGTTGTGCGTTTTGGCAAACGAGGGAAGTTAAACCCTAGGTACGTCGGTCCTTTCAAGGTGATCGAGAGAGTCGGAACGGTTGCCTATAAACTTGAGCTACCACAACAATTAAGTCGAGTTCATAATACATTTCACGTGTCAAATCTGAAGAAGTGTCTGTTCGACGAATCACTTATAATTCCATTGGAAGAACTACGTGTTGATGACAAACTCCATTTTGTGGAAGAACCAGTGGAAGTTATGGATCGTGAAATCAAGCAATTGAAGAGGAGTCGCATTCCCATCATAAAGGTTAGATGGAACTCTAAACGAGGTCCAGAGTTTACCTGGGAACGTGAAGACCAATTCAAGCAAAAGTACCCACATCTTTTCACCAAGACCGCACCATCGTCAAGTGCCACGTCTTAAGCCTTGAGGACAAGGCTCATTTAACCAGGGGAGACTATAACACCCCGTGTTTTTCAGGTCATATTCCGATCTCAATTAATTCATTTTACCTTTCATTTATTGAGTTATGCACGTTTATGACCATTTGAATCACACTAGTTAAATCGCGTAGACGTCAAACGTTATCGTTAAGCTAGAATCTCGACCTAAGCTCATTAAGACTCTACTTGAACCTTTCATACACGTTATTTGAATTATTTACGCGACAAGAAAAGTTATGCAATCACGCTCATTTAATCAAGGGAAACTATTCGAATCAAATTTCACCAACATGTAACTCCTATAAAATAAAAGTAATTAAGTCAAAAAAAAACTCATGCACGCCCCTATAATTTAGAATATGTCGACTGATGGTTATCAAAACATACACGTTTTTTCTTTGTTTTTAAATTTAGAAAATATACAAGTAAACCCCATGTTCTCCTGCAAAATAGCAAAGAGTGATTTTTTTTTTTTTACATACCTTCTTATGTACACACATTGTAAATTTAGAAGATATACACAAGATTTCAAACCCTCTTTATCCTCCTTAAAACCTTCGGTTAAAATCCCACATCTTCTTTGTATACACCTTCGACACCACATGATATATATGGCCATTCTTTTGGTATTCTACTTCCCAACGCCTACTTCTGTTCTCGGTTTTCTTACCACGCCATATACAATCTTCTTCTTTTAATCACTATGCAAGATACCTTCCCCAAAACTCCATTACATAAACATGTGACATCCATATTTGACTAGTAAAACTACCTCATCTTTGTGTATAAGTATGACACTCATCATACCTGTTCTTCACAAGCAAGACTCTCGTCCAAAACCCTACAAGTTTTAAACCTCACAAAGCCTTGTTGCTTCCAACCAAACTCAGCCAAACCCACTTTGAAGAATACTAGTAATCTTATGATCAAACCAAGAACAAGAGTGAGATGTGGGTTGTGATGTTAGAGAGAGATTGGATGGAAAATGGATGAATTGTATAAATGAAGTGAATGGGAAAATGGAACAACCAACCCTCTCCAAGACTAGGAGAGGGACTTATATACTACTATGGAGGTCGGCCATGAGCTTAGTTAGGCCTCCCATGGGCCTTGGGCCGGACTAGATTACTAATCTAATCATTATACTAACTACGAGCTAAACTATTACAACTTGGAAGTGACCGACACTTTTCGTGTTTCCAACAGTTTTTAACTCACTTTGCTTCATGCTGAAGAGTTGGCTAGTCCAAGATCAAACAGTTCTTGGTAAAGACTACTCAAATCTGTTGATAGCTGATAGTTTGCTAAAAACTATATGGTTTATCAATGCACCATGTTATGGCAATAAAGCATTGGCTAGTCCAAAAGCAAACGGTATTTGGTAAAGACAAATCAATTCCGTTGATGGTTGACAGTTTACCAAAAACTGTATGGTAATTAACTTACCATATTTTTGAAATAAAGAGTTAACTATCCAAGAGCAAACGGCTACTGGTAAAGGAACATCAAATCCGTTTATGGCTGGTAATTTGCCAAAAACTACAAAGCCAACTTAGTTGGATTGTTGCTGAAAAGATGTTGTAGTGTTGCTGAAAAGACAAAGTTGCTAATAAAGATGAAAAGTGTTTGTTGTGCTAAGAAGGATAGAGTTACTAAGATTAGAAATGATAAAAGAGTGTTTGGTTACTTCCTTGTGCGTTAAAAGAAGCTTAAAGATTGAAAAAACATGAAGTTAAAATAGTTTAACTTTCTGTTCTAGGAGGATTGTTAGGATTATGTTTTCTTAACTTAGTACCGACGACCAATAGTTAGTATTTATTTTTCTGACAGTTTTGTATTGCTTAGTATCTTGACTGTACATAAGTATTAAGTACTGTTAGTTAGTTAGTACCGTAGTAGAAAGTTAGTTAGTATCCATGAGATAGATATTTTTGAGATATTTTACGAAAATAGATATATAAGCCTTTTTAGGTTTTCCTTAATATATTAAAGGATCATTTTTTGGCATAGTTAGTAAAAGAGACAATAAGTAGGCAATTAACAGAGGAATACCACATGCCTTAGCAGATTATCATATACAATATCATAGTTAGCATATCTGTTAATCCTCAAGAACACATTAATAAAGTTGTTATTCAGTTGTTCATTGTTCTTCTTAGTACCTGTGTTAAGATTCCGAATTAACACATAGTATTCATAATCATTGTTTCTACATAGTCATTTGTATTTATACATCTTGGCTATCATCCTTTATAGGCTGCAAAGATCCATTCAGTTTAACAGGACCATCAAAAACACATATCTGAATCTGCAAGAAACTCAAAATTAGTAATAAGTAGTCCAATGTGGATGCACTCATTGAACACTGTGCGTTATAAGATTTATTCCTAACCATTCCATTCTGCCAGGTCTGCATAGGGCTGCCCATTTGTCATGCAGGATCAGCAATGATGTGGATGACATCAAATAAACGTCTATTTTATCAGCCTCATTTATCCCATGTAATTAACCCATTTGTTTAATTATTGCAAAAAGAATTGTTACTTATGATCATTGCGTATTTGAGAATTTGTGCAGTGTGTATTAGTTGGAGACTTGGTGAAAGTTAACTAAAAGGCACGCATTCTGGAGCTTAAACTAAGATATTTAAAGATTACTGTTCTGAAGACCAATACGCCGTATCCATGAAGGAAGATACAATGTATCTGTGCCTGCACTCGCCAAAGACCACGAAGGGAACAAGATCCAATACTCCGTATTCAGAAGAAGGCAATACGCCGTTTTAAGCTTATGGAATCATAATAAATATTCTGAGTAATCAACGTAGGTCCTACTCTAAGAAACCCCCGATACGCCATATCTAAGACTTTAGATACGCCGTATCGAACCGACTCCAGACCCTATAAATAGAAAACTAAAAAATGATTTTTAAGTGTGCTAAATCATATTCTCGATACCTAAACCATAAAAGTCGATTTTCAGAGGAGAAAAAGAGCAGAAGAGGTTAAGCGACGCGATTCATTCCATAGGAGACAACGTGTAATTTCTTATACTCTTGTAATCATTCAATTTTTGGTATCATTCGTAAACTCGGTTAGTTTACCTTGGCTAAATCATTACTTTTGTATTAATTATGATGTTTGAAGGCTAATACCTTCGGGTATTAGCCATTATTATGGAAGATCTAATGTTTGGTTTGTTTATCTCGATTTCTTAATTTATTGTTGAAATTGCTTGTTTATGTTTATCAATTTATTATTTGTTTACGTGCTTAAGTATGCGACCTATCATTCAACAGGTATAGTCTCTAACATATTTATGTGCTGAACTTTGGTGTTGTCTTGGGCGTAGGATAGAGTCCGGATAGCTCTCCATATTGACCAATTTATATATCTAGAATCATAGGATCACAAATATTGACTATCCTTGCCTTTAGTTTTTTTTTTTTAGTGAGCTTAGGTTGAGCCCATATAAGGTGACCTGGTATTAACGAGTTACGTTCATATTCACATTGGCAAGGACTCGATACAGTGGACTACTAGTATTTTAAGAGGTAAGCTGTAAGTGGGTACAGTTCTCTATGAGATAGTTTAACAAGATCACCATTGCTTTAATCCCAAAGATAGATTATAATCAGCAAATAAGGATGCTTTATGCGGATGCGTTTAATTGTGACAGAATTCTACGTGTCAAGGTCTTGGAAAGAAGTAACGCCTAAGTCTTAAGACTGATATGCCGCTTCGAGATAAGTAATCATTGCACTAAATAAACAAACCAATGTTATGATTGGATTAATAATGGTTAATACAGTTTTCTTATATTTTGTGGTAAGACGCCCTCTTTTATCTTATGTTAATATGTTTGCGAGTGTTTAAGTGTCTTGAATTGATTTTAGTCACCATAAACCTATGCTAGTCTCTCAGGCGATAAACCCCCTCTTATTATTAGATTTATGATTAAACATAGGTTTAGATAGGTTTAGCATAGAGTAGAATAACTTAGATTAGGATATAAAACAAAGTAGTTAATAAATTGTTATAGTTTCTCGCTCTTAGTGATCGACACCCTACTTACCATGAAACTCCTACCGACCAGGTACACTGCCCGTTAAAGTGTTGTTTTGGGTTAAGTCGGCAAAATATAAATTTAAAACTTGAATCACAAATCACACCCCTAACTACTAAATGACACCTCATTAATTTGGTGACATAATTGTATATTGCTTCGCAAAATCCTCCATTTTTATGATGTTTGCTATTTTTTACGTCATGGCTTGCTTTGTCTTTTGAAGGGAGCGGCAATTTGATGGTCAAATTTGTTGTCAACGACAATGATATTCGATAAGGAAAACAATTTGATGAGAAAGAAAAAATATATAGTTGTTTGATGGTGAATCAACATATTTTTTTATGGATAGGGTTTTGTGTGATATGGTTTATGCATTGAAAACGAAAAAAAATCCTAATTGGAAAAAAAACAATAAAGCGAAAATAACCGGGATCCTTCCGGATCATCGGTAAGTAACCGATGACCGGTGATGACATCAAATAACGTCATATTTATACCATCATTTATCCTGAATAAACTAACTACTATTGTATAGTTATTACAAGAATGTACTTAATTGCTTAAAAGTGTTGTTTGCTTAAAAGAGATACGGCGTATCAGCGCTAAGTATTCACAAGAAAACGCTTTTTCACAATTCCAAATACATCGTATCCACCTTCTGCCATACACCGTATCCATCAAGATAACTATTCAGAGATACGAAAATATTATTATTTTGGGAATGTATATTATGTTGATCATAAACTTTGCGCGCACTCCAATACGGCGTATCCATCCTTTTTCAGAGGCTATAAATAGAAGACTTAAAAACAAGTTTTCAGTGTGCAAAATCATATTCTTTATACCATACACATAAAAGATAATTTTCTAAAAAGAAGAAGAGCAACTAAAGGTCAAGCATCGATCACGATTCCATAGAAGACACCGTGTAATTCCTATACTCTTGTAATCATTTAATTTTTGGTATCATTCGGTAAAACGTTTAGTTTACCTTGGTTAATTGATCACGCTTGTATAATTACAATGGTTATGGGCTAATACCCTTGGGTATTAGCAATCTTAATGAAGATTTAATGTTTGGTTTGTTTTAAAATCGATTTTCTTAATTTATCGTTGAGAGTTTAATTATGTTTATCACATGATACTTGTCTACGTGTTTGAATATGCGACCTATCATTCAACTGGGTCTAGTTACGCCTAACAAGTGAGCTAGATACTGGGATAGCTCTCCATATCGTGTTTTATATTACTGGACCAATAGGATCACAAATAACGTTCTGTCTTTGTCTTTAAATTAAGAGCTTAGTTGGACTGGCAGGTGACCCGTAATGTTTCAACAAGTATGTTCTTGATTAATTGATAAAGATTTGAATAGTGGACTACCAGTATATAAAATACCATCAAACACTAAGTGGGTAAAGTCTCGATGGGCTAGGGTTTATCAAGATCACCATTGCTATAATCCCTAGATAGATTATAATTAAACTAAAGGATGCTTTATGCGGATGCGTTAATTGTGACAGGATTCAACGTGTCTAGGTCTTAGGATGATGTCCCGCCTAAGTCTTAAAAATGATATGCCGCTTCGAGATAAGAAATCATTACACTAAATAAACAAACCATCATTTAATCGGATTTAATGTGGCTAATACAGTTTTCTATTATTTGGCTTATACCGCTCTTTTATCTTCTGATTGTTTTCTTGCATGTTTATTGTGTTTAGAATTGATTATTGTCACCATAAAACCTGTGCCAGTCTCTCAGGCTGAAAACCCCCATATCTATTAGAAGCGTATATAGCATAGGTTTAACAAGTAATTAGAATGAACCTAATTAGGATAATTAAAATACTGATAGATTATAAGGTTAACAACCTCGCTCTTAGTGTTCGACCCCCTACTTACCACGAAACTCCACCCGATCAGGTACACTGCCCGTTAAAGTGTTGTTTTAGGATAAGTCGGCTAAATATAAATTTAAAACTTGGTAATCAATAAATTGACCCTACACGACAGCACATCAACCGGAGGATAGCAAAATTTGTTGGTGGATCTAACCTAAAGCTTGGATACCATGTAAGACAATAGAGATTATTATTGATTAAATTCTTGTCAATTACATAAGAAAGCATGTCTATTTATAATAGAAAATAGCTTTGGGAATAAGCTAACATAAACCCTAAACCCTAATAGACCCTAAGCCTTTGATTAGGCTTGGGACTTAACCTATCATCTGTAAGACAATAGAGATTATTAATGATTGCATTCTTGTCAATTATATAAGAAAGCATGTCTATTTATAATAGAACATAGATTTGGAAATAAGCTAACATAAACCCTAACCCTAATGGACCCTAAGCCTTTGATTAGGCTTGGGCCTTAACCTATCATCTAACAAGATATAACGATAATATTGAAAAATGAATGTCAAATTTGTAAGAAATTAAATGTCAATAGGTAGACATTTTTCGTGTCCTAATAAATTTAATTAGATCGTATATAGTTAGCATTAATACTAAAAACAGTAAATTAAATTTTGTACTCAGAAAGTTCTAAAATGATCACAAACAAATTATAAAGGTGTCATAAAAAATTATTCTCTTCTCTCTCCTTTCTAACCGTATTTTCCGCCAAAAACAGCCATTAAAACCTCAAAAATCACTGATTTGATTCATTCTCAAGATCAAGCTTTAATCCTAATTGTGTAATTTTTTTAGAATTTATATTTCGTAGTAGTAGGGATTAATTTCGTGTTTTTTCAAGTTTTTTTGGTCAAAATTCTAATCAAATTCATCAAATTAGCATAATTCACTATGTCTAACAAAAAACGATCATCTAGGAGGAATTTGAGGGTTCCGATTCGATTCATTGATCATGTAATGGAGAATTTGAGTAAAAAACAGAAGGAAAACTCAACTAAGGTGGTTTTTGATAAAATTAGGGTTTCGGAAATTGGGGAAAATGTTGATGAACATATGGAATTGGTTGGGGAAGGTGTTAATGGAAGTGCTGATGTCATTACAGAAGAGGTAATTGAAATTTTTGATCATAATGAACATACTACTGTGCATAATTATGAAAATAATGATTTAGATAAACATAGTGAAAATGATAAGTGTGATGTAAACTGTTCTAAGGAAAATAACCGTGTAAAAGATGAAGGTGTGAGTCCCAAACTGAACAGATCTTTGCAGCCTGCTAAGGGTGATAGCCAACTTGTATAAATACAGATTGACTATAGAGAAACACTGACTATGAATACTTATTGTATATGCGAAATCTACACAATAGTATTAAGAAGAATAATAAATACTAAACTTTGATTTCTATTAATCTGCTAATATGATTACAGATTACTAACTATGAGATATGATTGTATGAGATGAGATCTGTGTGTTGTCAATGTGTATCATCTCTCTAATACCGTAGGGTTCCTTTTATAGACCAAGGATAAACCCTAACAGGCTTACAAAACGCGTAAAAGATAATACATATCTTTTCCTACAATATCTCATACATATCTCTTAAACGGTACTAACTATCTGAGCAGTACTTAACACTTTGTACTGTCAGTACTAACTATAACTATCGGTACTAAGTATATACCTAACGGTACTAAGTCAGGAATGTATAATTCCCAACAATCCTCCCCTAAACATGATTGTTAAACTTGTTTAACTTCATGTTTCTTCAGGTTAATCTTCTTAAGTTCTTAGAGGATGTATCCAAACACTTTAACTCATCTTGATCTTATCTTTAAACACTTTTCATCTTCATCAACATCTTTAGCTTTCCATCTTTATCAGCAATACGTCTTTTCAGCAACACAGCAACATCTTTTCAGCAACAATCCAACTAAGTTGGCTTTGTAGCTTTTAGCAAACTACCAGTCATGAACGGATTTGATTTTCCTTTACCAGTAGCCGTTTGCTCTAGGACAGTCAACTCTTTATTTCAAAAAATATGGTGAGTTAATTACCATACAGTTTTTGGTAAACTGTCAACCATCAACGGAATTGATTTGTCTTTACCAAATACCGTTTGCTTTTGGACTAGCCAATGCTTCATTGCCATAACATGGTGCATTGATAAACCATATAGTTTTTAGCAAACTATCAACTATCAACAGATTTGAGTAGTCTTTACCAAGAACTGTTTGATCTTGGACTAGCCAACTATTCACTATGAAGCAAGGTGAGTTGAAAACCCTATAATTTTTGGTAAATTTTCAACCATAAACGGATTTGAGAAGTCTTTACCACAAGCCGTTTGCTTATGGACTAGCCAGTTATTATGCCTATTAAGCATGGTGAACTGATGACCATTTATTATGTGGTGGTTAGCCAACACTCAAACCTTTCTCATCTCCATTTATAGCATCACTCTTTACCAATCTGTTGCTTAATAAATCTGATCAAATCAAGTGCAACAGTACTTTCTCTTTTAACTTCCAATCCAAGATTAAGCATCCTTTGCAATAAATCCTTGGAAAGAGGATATCTTCTTTCAACTAACATATGGATGACTGTCCCATCTTTAAGTTCTAGTATGTAAACTCCACAAGTTTCATACAATCTCCAAGTAACAATCCCCCAATCTTGTTGATCATCCTAGAAATCACTTTGATCATTTTCTTCTTGTGAGGATTCCATCATTATCTTCAAATCTCCCCAAAGAATCAACTCAATTCCTTCTAGTGTATTTTCTAAGTACTGCTCTATCACCAAGTCATACAAGTGAAATAAATCTTGTCTATCAAATATATGTAGTACCTCCAATACACAGTTGAATGCTCTGAAGTTCCCATTTGCTCTTTAGATAACAAGATAGTCTCCATCTGGTGATAATACCTTGTTCAACCTAGCAATGACAGATTTTCTCTCCATTATTTCACTATCCATGGTACCTTCGAATGTAACAATCTTTAGACACTTTCTGTGCTCATCATCACTATCAACATCTGATTGCAGTCTTTTCCTTTTCCTAGCAAGCATCTTTATATGACCACCTTTTCTCTTCTTTGTACCCTACTCTGTCACATCTACCTTACCAGGTACCTTTGCTGTGTCTTCTTTCTTTGGAGTTTCTTCAACAACCCTCTTCTTTAAACTCTTCTAATCAGGGTCTTTTACTCCTTCATTCATCTTCTTAATCTTTATTTCATCCTTAGTGGAACCAACAGTAGTGAAACTTTCATCAAACCTTTTCACTTTCTCATATAAAGCTTATATGTCTTCAAAAGTTTTGCTTTTCAAGTCTGAGTGTTTCTTGTTTCCAACATGTTTCAAATAAGTTATCATTTGATTCCTTAACTAAGTTCTTGTAGGAGGTTTATTCCTGATTGCAATAGCTCTTTGTTCTGCAAGAAACCTTCTTTGAGCTGCAATTGTATCTTGAAGGAACTTTGCTCTTTCTTCCACACTGAACTTCTCTCTTTCTTCCACAGCAACTTTGTCTTTTCAGCAACACTACAACATCTTTTCAGCAACAATCCAACTAAGTTGGCTTTGTAGTTTTTGGCAAACTACCAGCCATAAACGGATTTGATGTTCCTTTACCAGTAGCCGTTTGCTCTGGGATAGTCAACTCTTTATTGAAAAATATGGTGAGTTAATTACCATACAGTTTTTGGTAAACTGTCAACCATCAACGGAATTGATTTATCTTTACCAAACACCGTTTGCTTTTGGACTAGCCAATGCTTCATTGTCATAACATGGTGCATTGATAAACCATATAGTTTTTAGCAAACTATCAGCTATCAACAGATTTGAGTAGTCTTTACCAGAAACTGTTTGACCCTGGACTAGCCAACTCTTCACCATGAAGCAAGGTGAGTTGAAAACCCTACTATTTTTGGTAAATTGTCAACCATAAACGAATTTGAGAAGTCTTTACCATAAGCCGTTTGCTTATACACTAGCTAGTTCTTATGCCTATTAAGCATGGTGAACTGATGACCATTTGTTGTGAGGTGGTTAGCAAACACCCAAACCCTTCTCATCTTCATTTACAGCATCACTTTTCATCAATCTGTTGCTTAATAAATCTGATCAAATCAAGGGCAGCAATACTTTATGTTTCAACCTCCAATCCAAGAGCAAGTATCCTTTGCCATAAATCCTTAAAAAGAGGATACCTTCATTCAACTAACATATGGATGACTGTCCCATCTTTAAGTTCTAGTATGTAAACTCCACAAGCTTCATACAATCTCTAAGTAACAATCTTCCAATCTTGTTGATCATTCCAGAAATCACTTTGACCATTTTCTTCAGTTGAGGATTCCATCATTATCTTCAAATCTTCCCAAAGAATCAACTTAATTCCTTCTAGTGTAATTTCTGAGTACTACTCCATCACCAAGTCATACAAGTGAAATAAATCTTGTCTATTAAATATATGTAGTACCTCCAATAGACAGTTGAATGCTCTGAAGTTCCTATTGGCTTTGTAGATAACAAAATAGTCTCCATCTGGTGATGATACCTTGTTTAACCTAGCAATGACAGATTTTCTTTCCATTATTTCACTATGTATGGTACCTTTAAATGTAACAATCTTTAGATATTCCCTATGCTCATCATTACTATCAACATCTGGTTGTGGTCTTTTCCTTTTCCTTGCAATCATCTTCATATGACCGCCCTTCCTTTTCTTTGTACCCTGCTCTGTCACATCTACCTTAGTAGGTACTTTTGATGTGTCTTCTTTCTTTCGAGTTTCTTTAGCAACCTTCTTCTTTAATCTCTTCTGTTCAAGATCTTTTGCTCCTTCATTCATCTCCTTAATCTTTCTTTCATTCTCAGTGGAACCAACAGCAGTGAAACTTTCATCAAACCTTTTCACTTTCTCATAAAAAGCTTGTATTTCTTCAAAAGTTTTGTTCTTCAGGTCTGAGTGTTTCTTGTTTCCAACATGTTTCAAATAAGTTATCATCTGATTCCTAAGCTGAGTTCTTGTAGGAGGTCTATTCCTTATTGCAATAGCTCTTTGTTCTGCAAGAAACCTTCTTTAAGCTGTAATTGTATCATGAAGTAATTTTGCTCTCTCTTCCACAGTGAACTGCTCTCTCTCTCTTCATCTTGAAGTCTTAGAGCTAGAAGTCTATCAGCTTCAATTCTTGCTTGAATAAAGTCATATTCATTTGAAAGGGCAGCCTTTATAGCTTCTTCCTTAGCTAACTTTTTCACTTCTTCTTCTGCTTCCCAATCCTCTTGTACCTTTCTAGCCACCTCTTCATCCCTAGCAAGCTGCTTAAATTTCTTTTCAGCTTCAGTAATACCTTCTGATTCAATATCATATTCATCTTCCTCTTTAATTTTCTTTTTGCCTTTATCTTTTAGATCAATCTTGGGAAGAGGCTTTAAAGTTAATAATGATCTTATTGAAGTAGGCCTAGGTCTCTCAGTCTACTCAACATCCTTAAGCTCTACTCCTTTTTCTTTTTCTTTGCGCTTCTCCTTGTTCTGACTCATTATGATAAAGACTTGTGCAATAGTCTCATCATCACCAAATATTGTTGGAGTAGTTGTTGTTGGAGCTGTCTGAGTAGCACTTCTTCCTTCATTTTGATTAAGAGTACCTTCATCTGGTCTGTCGGTACTAACTTCTTTCTTGTCAGTACTAACTTTTTGCTTGTCAGTACCTTCCTCTGGTTTGTCAGTACTAACTTCTTCCTTGTCAGTACTAACTTTTGGTTGAGTAGTATTAAGTGCATCTTCAGTACTAACTTCCTTTTCTGCACTTTCCTTCTCTTCATGCACTACATATCTTGTCCTCCCCACATCTTGAGCATCCTCAGTCTCCATATAGTCAATTGCATCATCATCAAGCTCATCAAAAGCTGGATCTTTATGGACTGTAGGTTCAGCTTTGGCGGATTTCCTCCCCTGTTTGGATACAGACTCCATTTGCATCCACTGTTTCTTCAAGGATTTCTTTCCTGCCAATCTTTGCTTCATGGATACACTCTTCATCCAAGCTCTGTGGTGTGTGATAACAGGTTTGGCTTTCTTCTTAAGCTTCTTGATTTGTGCCTTCAAGTGTTTAATTTCTTTGGCTTGATCTGTAACCTGTGTACACAAGGAGATACAAAGATCATACACACTTTGGAGTGTCATGCCACCCTCATTCCCTGAAAGGGATCTATCACTGGACGACTAACCTCTAGGATTCCCACCAGAAGCCTCTGGAATGGAATCAGTAATATGAGAAGTAGGTGAAGGTCTGGGAGAAGGGTTAGTCTGTGTCTCATGTTGGTCTATACTTGGGTGAGGAGGAGAGGGTATAGGTTGAGGTTCAGATTGTCTTTCTAAAGTGTCACCCTTATCCTCAATTGGTTAAACCAACATAGAATCAAACAAAGGTGTAACATTCCCTAAAAAATGTTTTCCCTTTTTAATCATAAAAGAGAAAACTTTACTAGTTAAAGCATTAATAGGAAAATGGTCTAAGGGCACATGCACATTCTTTAGCTGTTTATCCAAAAAGACTGAAATAAATCTTGGATACATAACAAACTTTTTCTTTGCATCCAAGTGTCGCATCATACCATCAAAAATTAATTTAGAAAAATTATATTTCTAATTAGTGGTTAAGCAAATTACTGCTGTGACAATATTAGTGGGAATTTAATCCCAAGAAGTGCTTTTAGAACTTATGCAGTGATTCATGGTATGAAAAAGAAATCTCCACTGGGGTGAAAACATGGCTTTGTTAAATGTTAAGACAGTTAGGTCCCCCTCATACCCCATTAGCTGAATAGCATCAAATATAGCCTAATTTGGCAAAGAATCGATCCTATCAGCATCATTAAAAAGAAGATCACTTCTCATTGATGCCTCTGAGATAGACCCAGGCTTGCCAGCTACTTTGGCAGTAATATTGTTAGGAATTACAGATTTGATGATTACAAAACCCATAAAACAGAAATGAAGAAAGAAGAAACAAAAGGAAACAAGATATGCTAAAGAAGGAAACAAGATCAAGATTAATGTTGATTGAGACGTTACAAAATCAACATTAATGTTGAAGATATAGATTAGTCAAACATTAATGTGATGAT
>BQNB010104989.1:0-23702 GCA_026074375.1 Tanacetum coccineum
TTTCGACAGTTAAAACTGTTGGAGTTTGGGGAGTTTGCACATTTGGCCCCTCTCTTTCTTTCCTCTCTTTCTAGCTATAAATGACTTTCGGGATTTGCAAGATTGGCCCTTGAGGCTTCATAAAAGAAGAAATGGCTAGGGATTTGGCTTCAGCTTTGTATCTTTGGCTTCTTTTTGAACTCTTCTGATTCTCGTGTCCGTGTTTGCTTGCTTTTGACTGTTTTCTTATGATTTTTGACTTATCCGTACCTGCACACACAAAACACAAATACAAGCATATTTTTGCCATTTTTGGTCTGTTTTGGGGTTAATCGGGTTATTTTAAGTATAAATGGATATGTGTATTTTACACTTATCAGGTACCTCAAACATCAACCCAAACTAGGGTTATGGTATCCTAGGGATTCTCCTTTTGAACTTGAAGCTTTCTCAGACAGTGATTATGAAGGCGCCAGTCTTGACAGGAAATCAACAACATGTGGTTGTCAATTTCTTGGTAGAAGACTGATATCTTGGCAATGCAAGAAGCAGATGATTGTGGCAAGTTCTACTACTAAGGCAACATATGTTGCAGCTGCTAACTGTTGTGGGCAAGTACTATGGAAACAAAATTAGATGATGGATTATGGCTTTAATTTCATGAACACCAAAATCCATATTGACAATGAGAGTACCATATGTATAGTTAAGAATCTTGTCTATCACTCAAGGACTAAGCACATTGAGATTCGACATCACTTCATAAGGGATTGCTATGAGAAAAGATTGATAGATGTTATCAAGATTCACACTGATGCTAATGTTGCAGACCTTCTCACCAAAGGATTTGATGTTAGAAGAATTAATTTTTTAGTGGTTAGCATTGGAATGATCAATCTATAGCTGCATTAGTTCAGGGGAGGCAAGTTAGCAGATTACTTTGTTGTATAGTTTGTGAAATATTTTAGTTAGCAGATAGATTTTAGATGAGATTATGATTTGGGATTCATTCTATTTATTGGAATAAAGATTGAGGGCTACATATGGTGCTGGGTTAGTTAGAGGTTTCAATTTGGTTAATATGCCACGGCCAACACTGTGTACTACTAGGTTTAGTTGTGCTGCTCAAAAAGTTACTTCACGATGGAATTGATGTTTGGATTGGGTAAAAATGATCTGCTTGGATTGTATTGGAGGCTATAAATGGTAGACTAAACTAACTTTGGTGTTCGTCAGGCAAATTTGATGATGCAGGCAAAATTTGGTGTGCAGGCAAATTTGGTGCTTTGCAGGCTAATGTTTATGCTGCTTGGTACCATTACAATGTTGACAGAGCAGAACAGATTTTCTTAATTAAATAAATAATACGTTGAGATATTTCCGCCTACAAGTTGCTTTAGGGGTTATAGATTGAAAATCTTATCCTTCCTTCTATAACACTCTTTTTCTCCGATAAGGATTCAAGTTTATTTAGTCGGTCATATCAAACCCTAAAGCAAATCTTTATAAAATCTCAATTCTGTCTACCAATCTCTCATACTCTCCCAATCGATCTTTTTCCCACATTACTTAGATCCATCTTATTACAATGTTTTTTTGGCGAATTTGGAGTTTGTTGATCAACTTTACATGTCGCGTGCTTAGAGAGACCAGAGGTCGAAAACTCCGATTTTCATGGAGTGAGTGGACTTTTTTTATTGCTTCCAGTTCGATTCATCATGCTCTGACTGTAAGTTACACCTATTATATTCCTAATTGAACATTTTTGGAAACTTACTACCAGTTCACCAAACAGTCAATGATGTGGAAGCGATTTATTGATATTTGTTGATAGCAACGGCATTTGTTAGTAACAAAGGATCAATAAGAATGTTCTATCTCTTTTTTAATGATGCTGCATGGTCATGCTCATGCCCCTAATACGAAGTAAGCTATTTTTCTATAACCTTGCTATTAATCGGGTTATGAGGGTGTTTTTGATAAAACTAACTTTTCAAAATAAGCTCTCCTTTTCTTCTAAATGGATGTTTATGTGCATACATTGTCTACATTGTTTAAGCCTCAATAATTCTACCAGCTGGAATGAGGTTTTTCCACAAATTATTGTTCAGCTGTTATATGTTTGGCCACTAATCAAATGTTTAAACTTTTTAAAAATTATTTTTTTGATGGTATGTTTGAGGAACTTGGATTTTCATACTAATAAAGTATAGAAATTTCTTATGTATCCAAGGTTTTTAATGGTGTTTCTAAATAATTTCAAATTGAGCTTAGGTGAGCACCTTTTAATGATGTTTTCTTTAACACAAGCTTATATTCTAAAGTTTTTCACAAAATATGTCTAGGTAAAGGGACTAAAATATTTTTCAAGAAAATTAACACCTCTTTTCCCACACAAGTTAACCATGCTGCAGGATGGGTGATGTTCAGGAGTAATCCACTGAACCTTCAACCCACACCTCTCCTACTCATCCTCTAGGTTCAGGAGATCAAAACCCATAAAAAAATCACCCTAGGCCATGCCACTACCCAAGACTCTAAAGACTCTTTAGAGGAAACTAATGGGAATGAAGGGGATCAGGTTCAGACACCTCATGATAGTCCTCTTTCAGGTGGTCACACATCTGACAGAGCTGAGGGTGCCCTGAACCTACAGGGAAATATCGAAAAGTTTTTAACAAGCAACGACATTAAAGAATCTCTTTGTACTTATTTATTTTGTTTTTATGTTACTACTTGTTCCAACAGGGTTCTTGCCTTAGAGTCTATTAAGGATGCACAAGCTGCAGAGATCAGTGCATTGAAATCTAGAATCAAGAAGTTGGAAAAGAAGTGCAAGCCAAGCATCTCCCACCACAGGGCATGGTTAAAGAGTGTGAAAAGATTATCCATGAAGAAGAGATTTGGAAAGAAGGAGTCTGTATCCAAACAGGGGAGGAAAAAGTCCAAACCTGAATCAACTTTGGATGACAGTACTGTTTTTGATGATCAAGATGCATATCATGGTATGGAGTACATGGAAACTAAGGAAGTTGTGGACGAGGGGAGGTAAAGTGGTGAAACTGATGAGGTTAAGTTGACAGATGATATAGAAGTTGTTGAAGATAAGGGCAATGGTGATAAAAAAGGAAATGTTAAAGAACTAGTTAGTATTGCTAGACCAGAAGTTATTACTGCTAGACCAGATGTTGATGCTACTAGGCAAGAAGATAGTGTTGTTGAGCCTAGAACTCCTCCTACAACAACAAGTATATTTGATGACGAAGATATCACCATGGCTCAAACATTGATTAAGATGAAGGAAGAAAAAGCTAAGTAAAAAGGAGTGTCAATTAAAGATGTGGATGATTCTTCAAGACCTGAAAGATCTATTCTCACATTGAAGCCACTTCCAACAATAGATCCTAAAGACAAAGGTAAAGGGGTCTTGAAGGAGTCACCAGTAAAGAAAGTTAAGAGAAGTGATCTGGATGCAGCTCAAATTGCTAAAGATGTTGGAATAGCAAGACTGATACATAAAAAGGAGCTAGCAGAGATGGAAAGGGAAAGAGAGGAAAGACAGAGACAGGATCAAGCATCTATGGACTACATTTTAGGTTTATATGATGAAGTTCAAGCTAAGATGGATGCTAGTGAAGAGTTAGCTACTAGTGCTGCTAGTACTCCCATTGGTGTAAATACTAGTGGATCATCATATGTCTATCTTGGAGGACAAATACCTATCGATGCATCTACTCTCCCTAATGTTGATTTACCCATTGATCCTAACATGCCTGATTTAGAAGATGATTCTAATGTATTTCCAAACGATGGCATATTCAGTGGAGCCTATGATGATGAAGATGTGGGTACAGAGGCTGCTTTCAACAATATGGATAACACCATTGATGTCAGTCCTACTCCCACACTCAGAGTTCATAAGGATCACCCTAAAGGTCAAATTCTAGGAGATCCTAAATCAGCAGTTCAAACAAGAGGAAAGATCCAAAAGGCTTCTTCAGTATAACAAGCTTTGGTAAGCTACATCTATAATCAGAACAGAACAAATCATAAAGACCATCAGAACTGTCTGTTAGCATGTTTTCTCTCCCAAAAAGAACCCAAGACGATATCACAAGCCTTAGAAGATGAAATATGGGTTGAAGCAATGCAAGAAAAATTGCTCCAGTTTAAATTACAGAAGGTTTGGATACTTGTTGATTTGCCATTGGGGAAAAAGGCAATTGGCACAAAGTGGGTCTTCAGGAATAAGAGGGATGAGAGGAGTATTGTTGTGGAAAACAAAGCAAGGCTTGTAGCATAAGGGTTTAGACAGGAGGAAGGTATAGATTATGATGAAGTTTTTGCACCTGTTGCCCGGATTGAGGCAATCAGGTTATTTTTAGCTTTTGCATCATTCATAGGATTTCTTGTCTACCAAATGGATGTTAAGAGTGCATATATGATAAAACACGCACTTGTGAAACCCAACTATAACATCAAATAAGCAATATTCAATTGTCTTCGTAACCACATCTTCAAATAATCCCAAAAATACGAGCCATAAAATTAATAAGAATAAACTATTTGAAAAATAGTTATGTCTGAGATCCAAATCCATCCAAAAACCAAGTACTGTCTGATATCGGACAAGCCTAGCAGTACAAACTGCTTTGTCAGACGAATCTGGCAGTATTAAAATCTTCTCTGTAAGAAAATCAATTACAATACAATTCAGATTATAAGGGCTCATATGCATCCATCCTAATCCATCATAAAACTTGTACACGTCCTAAATATCTGGCCCATTTTCATCAACTATGCATCTCAGACCATTTTTCTTATTGATAACACAAACTGGCCCAATTATCTTTCATTTTAGCAGTCCATATTGTCAATAGTTTAACATTCGGCCTAGTTCCATGCGAGAAGTCCAGTTCTATACGTTTTGCCTGCTATATAAAAAAAATAAACTAACGAACATATGGGACTCGAACTGTTGACCTTTAGGAAGAAACACATAACAACACACTCTTAACCAACTGTGCTAGATAGCAAGTTGTGTTATTTTTCTCTTTATGTAATACGTGTTCCTTCTTTATGCGTAAGCAAACAATATTGTCATAAAATCCGTACTAACCCGTTAAGTCGCATAAATATGTGAATCCTTCTCCATAAGACGTTTTTTTGTGACACATTAGTTGTCGTTGATCTGTTGCTACGTTGTCGTTGTGTGCTAGCAGTACAAATAATATGTGGCAGTACTAACTCGTTTAAACTAGGAAGTATTAAACTTGTTGTAACCATCATCCTTGGCAGTATTAAAATTTAGGAAACCAGTACTAACCAATCTGTGACAACTTCAAAACAGCAAACTTCTTAATGGATAGCATCACTAATATAATCAAGGCAGTTTTAACCTTTATTCTTTTTGCTCATTCGGTGGCTCGTAATTTAACAGTCAACGATAGTAGCATAAACACTTCGGATCAAAAGTATCCAAACAAGAGAATACATCTTTTAATTCAAATACAGCTACCAACATAAAGTAAGACGTGTTCCATTTTGTTTGGTCATCAAGAATTAAACTTTTGGTACCTTTTTAATAGTGGCTTTATAAATAATATATGAACACGATCTTGATTAGGGTTTTGAAAACCTTAAGCTGCACGACATGCTTGAGTTCCATTAGACCTGCTACTGCTTTTTCCATGACGACCAGAAACATAACCATTAGGATCTTGAAAACCCTAAATCTTTGTTATCATTTGTGCTCTTTGTTTCTGTCATCATTCATTCTGTCCGGTAAACCAAATAATTCACTTCACTTTCATATTAAGAACAAGAAATTAAGTAGGAGGTGTGAATTGTAAAGGAGAAAGTAGAGTGTGAAGTGAGAGAAAGTGTAGAAATTACTTGCAAAATTGTAAGTTATAATATGACAACCCCTACTTTCCTTGAGGAGGTGTATATGTATCAAAACTAAAAGGCTTTCATGCCTTTAGTAATTCTACGGGCCGGGCTCAGGATTACTTGGGCTTTCGCCCGATACACGTGACCGGTTAGCTTACATTTAAGAGCCCGTTTACCCGTTCTTTGCTATTACAAACAGTAATATTAATTAATGATGCGAGGACTATATAATTAATAAACGAACTTCTTTTTTGACTCAATATATTGAGGCTAACAATCTCCCCGAAGTCGAGTTCATTGTGACACTTCCTTCTGTGAGATTAATGAGATTGTTGTTGTCGATAACTTTATGACTTTTCTCTGTCAACGCATTGTAGGGCTTGTTCCATTCATGCTTTGTGATATATTGATATTGAGCTTTTGTCATTATCTTTTGTCTCTTGTCCTTTTCGTCCGAGTTATTTAAATCTTTAATCTTTGTCTTGATCGTCTTTGCCACATTGCGATCTTGTGTCTTGACAAACATGCTCATACTTTGCATCTCTTGAAAGCTTGCTAACTCAATTCTCCTTGATTGATTGATATCTTTGAAGGAAGATTTGTATATCAGAGTTAGTGCGGAGTCTTTGTCTTTAATTCATGAGTTTCATGATTCTTGAATCTAGATGCTATCGTATGTCTTTGTAGTTTAAGCTTGAGCATGTGGTAATGAATTCGACTTCAGCTGGAATAAGGCATCACCATCTCCATCTTTATGTATCCTGAAATAAAACAGTTAGCAATAAAGTGTGTGGACGAATATGGCTTTGTCATTCGTCTGAATTTGGTTAGATTAACCTTCGGTTCTGTAGGTTCGTTTTACAGTATAAATATTGTACCTGTGATCAGGTAAATTTAAAGAATCTCCTTGACAGGGTTTCCAGCTCAAAGCGTAGGATCTTCTAACACGGATGTATTAGATTTACCATGCTTGCTACTTCTCATTATCGGAACGTCTCAAAGCAGACAATACGGTAAGAGTGTATCAGATAGTTACTATCTTTCTGATTAATCGTCAATTCATTTCCTGGAACAAGTTTGATTCACATTGAATCGCACCATCGTTTCTTTCCAGTTAACACAAGTTTGATTCATATAGAATCTCGCAAGTCACCTACCAAGAGCTTGTTTAATGCTGGCTCAAGCAGGATTTCCATCTTCATTGTGAGTACATAAGTATCACTCGGATGTTCTGGCACAATCACAAAGATAATGCGTAGGACTCTTATTAACAGCTTGTGAACTAATTGGTGTTCAACAAGTGTTAGTAATGGAATGTGTCCTAATGAGATTTATTTTATTGATCTCTTGGCTTTAGACTCGATTAGTGCGTTTTGGTTTTAGTAATTGGAGGCTGGAGATGACTGTCCACCTATTCGCATATCAACTATCTCTCACTTGGAGTGAGAAAGTCAATAAAAGTCGTGTGTATCTCCGTGATAAATGAGACAAGTTTCTGTTGAGAGAAACCCGAATGGCTGGGAAGGGTTGTGCATTGCATCACTGGGTCCATGATGTCATCTTCAATATCAGCAATCAACATTGTGATTCTGACAGCATATGTATTGACCCGGTTTCTGCCTAAGTTGTGTGGAGGGCTTCTTTCTTTTCACCCTTTATCATTCATTTTTTATACATTCTCAAAACCCCTTCAATGCTTACCAAGACGTCATTACTAACACCTTGTTGTGATTGTTCCAGTGTTAGCTCAATCTTAGGCGGCAGTTCTTCCTTTATATCTTATCATCTCAATATACTAAGGACTGCTATTTCTAACTATGGAGTGTCCTTGGGTAGATCCCTCCAGTTCTGGTTGGATCATAGGACAAATACCTAACCTTACCACCTTATGACTTCAGAATCGTCGTGAAATAAGATGTTGTAGGGTATGAGATCGTAACCATAAAACCTTTTTTGAAGAGTATCAAGCACTTTGAGTCGATAAGATCACTTATTATTTTCAAGATCACATTTTAAATACATTTCTCCCCTTATTTTAAATACTAATTCACTTAGTTTTTGAAATACTTTGTGATTAAAATTTGTCTTGAAATACTATGGGGAAAACTTTTACTTAGCATGAATTACAAAGAACATTAACTTTCTCCCCCTCGATTTTACATATGTTTGACACCAAAAACAATGATACCAAGTTGTAAAATAAATATAAAATTGAGGGTTAGCATTGTTGAGCACACAATTTTGAAAGATTATGAATGTCATTGTTAAGAATTCTTGATAAATTGATGCTAACCACCTAATCATCTTATAACATCAATCTATTTAATAAGTATTATTATTTCGTAGTATGTTATTAAGACACCTTTTTAATGTGTTGAATGCATAAAGAATTGTCATGTTATGATGTATACAACAATCATTCAAAACTATTGTTTGATCAGAAAAACTCCCTCACACTTTGACTCATTAAAATAATGAGCACAAATGTTGAATCATTATCTTGTAAAACAATATGAGGACTGGAGTGTTGAACACACAATTTTGAAAGATTATGAACGTCATTGAGAAATTCTTGGAAAATGTGTGTCAAACTTTTGAAAAACCAAATGTTAGAAGACTTCTCTTCTAACGCTAAGGATAAACGCACTTATGCGTACACTCTCCTTTGTCGTTGGGGTACGGAGTTGCAATCTGAGAGTGATTACAAGTCATCAAGAAAAATTAGAAATGACATGTTTTGAAAACATTTGAAAACTCCTGTTCGAACTTCATTTACACGCCCGTGTCGATGTTAATCAACATTTCTAGGCTCCGCTATGTTATCGATTCAAGAGGAAATCGGTGAGAAGATATGTTTTGAACATTTTTTGATTTTTGATTTTGTATTTTCTTTTTGAAATTTTTTTATTTTTGTAATTTTTCTTTTATAATAATTTGTTTACATGGTGATGTTTGATGAAGTATCAAGCAGATTCATTTGTCAAAAACTCCAGTTTCTGTAGGAGTCAAACATCTCATACCAATTCGCCTGAAAAGATACTGAAACCTATCTTCGAAGATAGGACTTTAGTAAACGTATCAGCCAATTGGTATTCAGTTTGACAAAGTACAAATTCAATATATTTGTTTTCTTTTTTGTTTCTTTTTTTTTTTTTTTTTTTTTTTTCTTTTTTTTTTCTTTTTTTTTTTTTTTTTTTTTTTTTTTTTTTTTTTTTTTTTAACTGTTCCTTGATGAAATGATACCGAGTATGGATGTGCTTGGTACGGGAGTGCTGCACGGGGTTGCATGAGATTGATATGGCTGACTGAGAGTCGCAATACAACGGTATTTTGTTGTAGTTGAAGCCATAATCTTGAAGCTTATGTCCTCATCCACATTACTTGAGCACAACTTGCAGATAACGCCTCGTATTAAGACTTACAGATGACATTGCAGTACAGATCTTGCTTCTTTGAACATCAGGTTGACTAACTTACACCTTCGCTCATCTTTTGATACATTTACCAATAAATGCTTCCTTCATAGCACATTAACTAGCTTTATCCCATATTTTCACCACATAAACTGTAACGCCCCTCTCTGATGAAAGGCATCACTTCATAATCATGGCGTCATATCAAAGCATAAAAGGCATAAAACATAACTGATAACGTAACAAGGTGGAAAGCCGGAAACAAACATCGGCTCCCATTATGAAGTTTAACATGCATAAACGTAAAGGAAGTTTGAAGAACAAAACATGTGTCCAAAACATAAGTCTTGCAAGTGTCAACAATAATAGAAGGGAAGCTAAAGGGGTCTCTTCCTAAGCACAATCTCTCATGCCCAACTCCCTCTAGTTACCTGCCGTAAGAAACATGAAAAGAATACGGCTGAGCATAACGCTCAGTGAACGGATATAATGATAATGAAATAATAAACATAAGTCTTGGATAAGGAATATAAAGCAGCGGAAAGATTCATGAGTGTCATGAGGAACCTGGAGAAATATGTCATAAAGAATAGCAATGAACATGTAAAACATGGTTGTTAAGATGTAACGTATAATGGAATGTCATAGGTAGCATAACACAGCAATAAGGGTTTGCCCACGAGCTCATATAATCATACATAATAATAACGTGCATACATGCATAAAGTAGAGGGGATGCCTCAACATGTACTAGAGGGGTGACCTCTTATAATAAAATGGGTGGAGGGATCAACTCCAATGTGATGGGATGTAGAGCACACACCAACCAATCACCATGAAACGTATAAACATGTAAACTAGGATGCACCCATACGCCCCGAATAATAATGGCCAGACATGAAATAAAGTAACATGAAAAGGGACGCCGCGTGAAATCACTCTCAACGCGAAAGAGTCATGACACAGGTGCCTCAAGTGTCATGGTCATGGTACCTCCATAACTAGGTGGTAAGTCACATAAATCATGGTCATGCATATATATATAGCTCGGGCAGTGGGACATGAAATAAACATGGAATAAATCATGGCAAAACATAGAAATGGGGAAGCATAGCAGTTCTGGGGAAATGAATCATGAATAGAAGGAATGTCCTTACTGAAAGGACGGAATATCCGTACCTGGACAATGAAGCAGTGAAAGGAAGAAAACAGAAAGATATTACTCCGTCTTCACGCGTGCTACATGACAAAGAGCTTGTATAAGTTACTTGTGCATGATTTAAGTTTCTTTCTATTTTTAGTAACTTCCATTTTTGGCAGCTTTCTATTTTTGGTAACTTTCCTTGATTAGTATACTTGTATGTTTTCTTGGATTGTTGGATACCATGATTTGCATCTTATTATACTTGATATTCTAAAAGTAGTAACTTTCCTTATTTAGTAAGTTTCCAAAAATAGCAGGTTTCCATAAATAGTAACTTTCTAAAAATAGCAGGTTTCCATAAATAGTAACTTTCTAAAAATAGCAGGTTTCCATAAATAGTAACTTTCTAAAAATAGCAGGTTTCCATTTCTGTGTCTTGGATTAATAATAATCTATTTATAAAGTTAGATAAATCATGTTATTTAATATACTTTAGTTATAATTGGCAATTAATTATAATTGGGGACATAATGTCATTTTCATGATTTCAAGGGTAAAACTATATTTAATTAAAGTTTAAGGGTCTAAAATGTCATCTCCATAAGTTAAGGGTCAATATTGTCATTACTTGAAAGTTTAGGGTTTAAAATGAAATTTATTAAAGTTAGGGTATGATGCCAAGCCCATTGGGCCTCGGCTTGGTCTTGGGCCTCACACACACGTGACAATTCCACACACATGACTTGCCGAGCCCATTGGGCCTCGGCTGGTCCCTTGGGCTACAGGGTCCATGCAACACAACGTAAGCCCAACTTAATTTAGTTTACAAGCCCTCACTTAACCCGAACAATTTAACCATAAGCCCACATGTATAACCGAAAATCGTTTAAGCTCACTAAACCCACATATAAGCCGAATTCAATTAAGTTCACACCCATATATAACCGGAAATCAATTTAAACTCATAAACCCACAAATAAGTCGAGAATCCATTTAAGCTCATAAGTCCATGATTAAGCCGAAAATCATTTTAGTCATAACCTCTTATTTAAGCCGAAAATTGTTTAAGTTCATAAGCCCACATATGTGCCGAATAAAATATAAGTCATACGCCCTTAATTAAGTCGAAACATAAACATCATAAGCCCTCATGTAAACCGAGTCCTTGATACGCAAAAGGAAAGGTATGCCGAGCCCCATAGGGTCTCGGCTTGGTTCTCTTGGTCTAGGTCACTCGAACATCAATTCCGAACAACATATGTGTGCCGAGTACCCATTGGGTCTCGGCTCGTTTCTCTTCGACCATAACCCCAACGAACACCCCATGCCAACATATAATCATGCCGAGCCCCATAGGGTCTCGGCTAGTGTTTCTTTGGGCCTAAGATCACTCGAAAATAAATCCCCAAAACCCCATAAGTGCCGAGTACCCCTTTGGTCTCGGCTTGGCTTTACTCGGTCACAACCCAACGTAAACACCCCCCCATGTTACACATGTATTCGCCGAGCCCCATGGGGGTCTCGGCTTGGGTCCTTGTTCGAAACATAACACACGACCACCCAAACTCTTAATTTAATTTGTGTAATGATTTAGCAACATGCAATATAATTTTCTTAACACACTTTTCTTGTATAATTTCATATATGGATCTATGATTTCATGTTATTTCATGTTTCATGCATGCATACTTTAAAAATTAAGAAGGAAAGGAAAGAGTTAATAATATACCGACTACGGGAATCGATCTAGGTATGAAAAGAACACGTAACCACCACTGGATCACGAACCAAAAGATCGAAAAACTCCTCCTTCTTCCTTGTGGGTGCCGCCGGTTTGTAGAATAGAATAGGGTTTCTTATTTTTTTTTTTTTTGTAACAATTTAAATGAGGTAAAAACCTAGTTTCTTGTAGTTATAATTAGGACCTTGGGCTTGGGCTCTTAAAATTTTAAACATGGGCCTTTTCTTTTTCTCTTCCCATTTATGCTAGCAACCCGCATTGGACCACATAAGTCCATATGAAGCAAATTTAACCGTCCTTTTGAACTTGGAACAGTCTTTGACTTGAATGAACTTCGTTTTGCTTTACTCACTTCACAAGAGGAACATAGTTGATCCTTGACATACTTCAGTTTTGGTAAACCAATCACAACATCTTTCTTTGAAAGCAAGTTGATGTAGTCGAAGTTGAGATGAGAAAGTCTTCGATGCCATAACCATGCTTGAGTTGGTGATGCTTTAGCCATGAGACAGATTGGAGTTGATGAAGTTGTTTCTTGAAGAGAAATTGTATAGAGATCAGTTCCACGATTACCGGTTAGTAAGTCGTTTCCCTGAAGATCTCTAACAAAACACGTAGATTTCCGAAATGCAACCTCCAAATCCGCATCACAGAATTGACCAACCGAGAAAAGATTGTGATTGAGACCTTCGACGTAGTAAACCCTGTTGATCGTAATATTTCCTTGAACCAAATCTCCATAACCAAGAATTGGAGCAAATTGATCATTGCCAAAACGAACGGTACCCAAATATTTTTCAACAAAATTGCACAGCAGAGATAGATTGCCCGTCATGTGCTTTGTGCATCCCGAGTCAACAATGAATAGGATGAGTTGTACAATCTGCAAGAGAATTAGAGGATGATGGAATACATGACAAATTGGATCCTAAAGTATTTGTGAGTTTTAAGACATTAGTTATACTAGATACATCATCTATGGCAAAACTAACTTTCTTATTCACACTTTAATTCTAAACTTTAGGTACCCATTTCCTTTTTGTCTTAGGAACCCATTTATATGCTGATGGGCATTGTTGTGCTATCCACCATTTCCACGCCTTACTAGTTTTCTTATATAGCATCCTATAGTAACTCTTAGAATTTGTGGTAGTGGATTCTGATGCAGCTATTTTCTTATGGGGTGTTGCAACAGATTTGTTCGCTTGACTTTTAGGTTTTCTAGTACTAATAGGCACTACATTAGGCTTCTTAGTTCTAGCATTCACGTCATTCAAAAACTTAGAAACACAAGCATCATGATTTAAATTAAACACACATTTTCCACAAGTAGCACAAACAACATTAACATTTGAAGTTCTGGAATTTAAACTGTCATTACACGTAGTTACAGACTTTGTTTGATTAGAAATACGAGAAATCCTAAGGTGGTCTTCTACTTCAGTCTTCTTAAACTTCACTTGACTAGTGTTTGGCAGGACCTTATCTTTCATTTGATTGCTCCTAGGCTGTGGTCTGCTAACATTAGTTCTGTGAGCTACTCCTGTAGATGTAGACACGCGAGGATTAGTATTCCTAGAAGTCCGAGTCAACTGTGGTGCTCTAGTTTGTGTTGTACTACTTGCAATTCGATACATGCCTGGTTTAATCACATTTGTGTTTCTTACAGCTTGCGTTGCTGTTTGAGGCAAATTCTGTGGAGTGACTGGTTTTGATAAACCCTCTGACTCATTAGTTTTTGAAACCGACTTTTTCTTTGCAAAATTTGTTCTCTCAAGAGAGTCTGAAAAAGGAGCCGGTTTTCCTAAAACTGATGGTTTTGGAATCCTTTGAGCATTTGGTTGTCGAACAACAGATGGTTTATCAAACTTAGTGTCCACAGATTTTCCTTTGCATTTTTCAATGAGTTTCTTTAACTCACTTATTGCAATGTTCTTGTCTTGCAGTTGAGCTTTCAAATCTTGTATTTCAAAATATTGTTCACGTTCCTTTCGAAATACATTTGACGCTTTTTCTTTGCAAACTGTGTCATTTTTCAGTTGTTCTTGACATTGTTGTAAAGCGATTTCAAGAGAAATTGAGTGTTTTTCTAATTTAGCAAAACTTCGTAAAAGCTCAGTGTAAATCTCTTTACTTACAAATTCAGTTTGTTCAGAAAGCTTTTGTGCAAGACAGTCACATTCCCTGACTTTATGAAGATATAAGCATTGTAATTCAGTGATCTCATCTAAATCAGATGAAGATTGCAAATATGAACACATAATATCATTCGACACACATTCTTGCAAAAGCATATCATACATGTTGGAAAATTCTGCCTTATCAGATTCAAGTTCATCAATTTCATCTTCAAGAGATTCAACGTACTTTAAATCTGCATGCATTTCTTGCTTAAGTTCATGAACAAATGCGAAACTATCATTCTGAGTCTTAAGGGCAAGGGGCATCAAACATGTCTTAACTAGGATTTCCATATCTTGAGCAGTTGGGTTACGAAGATGAAGACGGTCGTTTGAATGTTTTACCCACGCTTGATCGACAATTTCTTTCAGATGATTAATGTTATTCGTCATGACATTGTATGCTTGTCTACTTTTGCTTATTGATTTTGACACTGGTAAGAAATCGATGTTTTTGAAAATATTTGGTTTTGTTTTCACAAATGATTTTCTCCACATTTTCTTTCTTATTTTATTTGCATGTGCGATCTAAATTTCTTAATGCTAAGTCGGGGGTTTAAAATTTTCATAAAGACTATTTAAATTTGTGTAGTCAAAAGGTTTCGCTAAGTCTTTATTCAATTTTGAGCAACTCTCATTATCAAGAGTCGGAGTCTCTTCCCTATCGGGGACGAGTCTGTTTGCAGGAACAGATTGGTCATGTGGGATCGCATACAAACATGGTATCTCATTTTGAGCCTTTTTGAGGTACATTGGATTGGCAAAGGTAGGTCTTCCATTAAATGTAGGGCATTTGGGTTGCTAACGTTATGATGGTTTGGATTGATTGACTCTTTTTGTAACACAATTTCATACAAAAAACATAAACTTTAATTGGTTTTCCATTGAAATCATTTTGTCAATATCTTTTTCTTCCTTAAGCTTCAAATCCGTTATGACCTTTGTTTTCTCTTTGACAAGACCTTCATAATGTGACTTTGTTAAAAGACTCTGTTTGACTAACTCATCGTGTTTCTCTTTGGCAACAAAAATTTTGTAGGCTTTAACTTTTAAACCTTCTTTTATGTCAATTTCTTTTTTAGCTAATAGTCCTAGAGTTTCATTTAACTTATGTTCAAGTTTGTCATAGTCAACCGTACGATCAATTAAAGGCCTTGTACCTCTCAGATCAGGTTATTATTTTGAAAGTGCAACTAAGCAACTATCCTTGTATTACTATTTGGATTCCCTTAGGAGTTCTAACTTGTTTCCGCAAAGAATAGATTTTGCACTCAGTATAATTCTTTAGTCAATGTTGCATTTGATTTTTAATTGCTTTTGGAATCTTTTTATTTTCATCGACATCAATTTTTAAATTGGCAATTAAATTAGCAAGTGCACACGTCATCATACTGTCTACATCATTTTGGTCATCTGGAATACATTATCAGCCCATATCCGGTGAGTCATGAAGGACATTATTGTCACCCGTTTCCACTGCACATGTGTTACAAATGGATTCAGATTGCTCACAATGTTGTATGTCATTGGCAAACATATTATCATCAGTATCATATTATACCTGTTCCAATGGCTCAGCGTCAGGCCTGAGTTGCCTTAGGACCTCCTGGATCTTTGCATAAACTGTATGTGCTTCCAACTCTTGTTTACCAAATTTCTTCATCCGTGTCTGCTAGCCAGTCAGATTGCTCTGCTTGAAGTTGAACACATTTTCTCAGCTTTTTTACACAGGTAAACTTCTTATCTAATGATACGCGGAGTCTTTACCCATTTTGGCTTTCTGATTCCTTAGCATAATGGACAAATTCCTTGCAGTTAAACACTTATAGCACCAGAGTGCACTACTTGAACACATACAGTTTCTCTAGCTACCCAGCACATTTTCAATGCTTCTGATTCCTCCAAACTGTCCAGTCTGATTGTCATTCTTGTACCTTGTAGTAGTATCCACATTCTTGTTTCTGGTGTTTAAGGAAGTTCTGAGGTTGTTGTTATTAGGTTTGTAGATTTTCTTAAAGTACTTTGCAATGAGAGCCAAATTTTCCTGCATGTCTTTATCCCTCTAAGCTTGTTCGGGATCACTGTCTTCTTCAGAAGCAGACTCGGATGGTGGTGTGATTGGTTTGGCTATCTCTTTGCCTTTGTATCTTGTAGTTGCATGAGATCTGGTTGAAAGTGAAGCTTTTGATGTTGGTGCATATGATTTGTGAGGTTTTGATGATTGATAATAAGTGTCTTAAAGTGTTTGAGCAGTAGCAACAAGTGCTAATGGGTTAGCATTCTTGGCCATTCTTTCAGCACGAAGTTCATTAACTTCCTTTTGGTATTGTTTCAGAATGTCAAAGAGTTTATGGTTTGAAACTTCATCCAACTTGTGTTGTTGCTTGACAATTGTTACAAATCTTAACCATTCTGGTTGAAGTTATTGAAGAAATTGAACATTGACTTGCATCGTTGCAACTGTCAAATTGTTTCAGATCATTTCATTCATCATCTTGTATAATCTTGTGTAGTAAGACTCAATTGTTTCTCCATCGTGAGAGGTGAATTGACCAAACACCCAAAATAAGTTTGTCTTAACATCTTGAATATTGAGTGATTCACCTTGTTGTAGCCTTTCGATGGCTTCCTACATTTCTTGAGCTGTCTGACATGCATCAACAGTTGAGTATATTTGATCGGTTGAAATTACACTAAATATATATATAATATATATTAAAATATAAAATATATAAAGAAGTGTAAAAACAGCAGAGTCATTCGATAACTGAGAAGTAGCTATAGAGTTTCCGGGTCGTAAAATCCCAACGAGGCTGGAATGGTAATCGATACGAATGAATTGATGATTTGAATTGAGAAAACAGATGATTTTGATTTTTAACTGATAAACTAAAATTATTAAGAAAACTAAAATTATTTCTACGGGAAACAAGCAGTGGAAATGGAATCTCTAAAATATACTACGGAAGCAAGAATAGGTTATAAGGATAACATTCCTAAACTACGGGAGCATAAATAATGGCAATGAAAATCCTAAGAAATCTACGGGGAATGTAATTAGGCTAAAAATACTTAACTAAAATAATTAAAACTAATAAACTAAATTAAACATGCAATTATAGACTATCGGGAATTAAATCGCAAGCCTAAAACTAAAAATTATAAAAATAAGTACTAAATTAATTTTAAAATTTTAATAAATCAAAAATATTCTAACTTAAAAGAAAATGTAAAAATTTTCAAAAACGGAGTTCAAAAACGAACAAAACGGTAAGAAACGAAAAATTCGAGCTCGTAAACGGGCCCGGAACTGAAATTTTAGCAAAAATTACCCTACATAAGTTTTTATATTTTTAATATAAACTAACTGATTAAAGAAAATTTTATAAAAAAGAAAAATATTTTTTTTGTTAATTTTTGTATTTTTTATGAATTTTCTAAGATTAAAAACTAATTAAAACTAATTAAATATAAAAAGTCAGAAAATATAACTATAAAAAATCTGAAAAAATCAAATTAAATAAAGAAAAAGTTGAGGAATCTAAAAATATAAAAAGCCCTAAAAGTTACTGTTTTAATTAAAAGTAATTAAACTAATTAAATTTAAACCTAAATTAATTAATTAAATTAAATAAAACTAACTAATGTTAACCTAAGGGACTAACAGTGAAAGGACAAAAGGACTAACGGGTAACAGGCTAGTTAACACTAGGGACTAACTAAGTTAACCAAAAAGATAGAAATTACACAAATGGTCCCTGAGGTGGACCCCGATCACAAGAAAGGTCCAAAGTGCTTATTAGCCAAAACTTAAAAAAGCAAAGTTATAAACAGGCTAATTGGCACATTTTTAATAAAGCAAATTGGGCTAAAGTCATTAAATACGCCAGAAAGAATAAGTTTGGATGCAAAAGCTAAATAAGCTTTTCAGCTTATTTTTCTTTCTTTTTGGGACTTAAGCTAACTAGATAAGCTATAATTCATGGGGAGATCAATAGGAGAGGGGAGTCCTAAATAAGATAAGTTGTTAATATAAGCCCTTAGATAGCTGGAAAACAATTTAAGCTATATGACAGTTTTAATTTAAAACAGAAAAAAAGGGTTTTCAAGCCTAAATTAAGCTAAGTTAGAAAGGGAATTAAGCTAAGCTACTTTGGGGGCTTAAAGGGCACTTAATAAGCTACAACTAAAAGCTAAAAGATACTAGGTCCTAGTGGAGCAATAAGCTGGAAAAGGGTGCTGAATGTGAGTGCTCCAGCAACAGGGTATCTGCAAACAATGGCTGAAAGGCTTTTAGAGCTTATGCAATATATGCACAATTGTGCTTTTTTAGCCACATCCAAATACACAACAGATTGACAAGGATGGAATAGTGAGATTATTTCCAAAACGGGAAGGGGGGTAAGAAGCCATATAAGCTGCTGAATTTGTAGCTTTAAACTTGGGGGTTCTTAAAAATTTGCAAAGACCAAATTTTGACTCAAACTTAGTCAAACCAAAAGGGACAGAATATGGGTTTGGGTGAATGGCTAGAAACAACACCCAAGAGCACAAGAAAGTGTGCTTAAGCTTGTCTACACAGCTTGAGCACCTAAAACCAATTTTGCTTATTCCAAATTTGACAGAAACCAAAAGACATGTAAAAACTCATTTTAAAACTAAAATTGGTGATTAAATTGGCTTGATTAACTACACACACTCAGCCAAAGTTGGCTGAGTGAGCTTGACCCATGCAAAACCCCCATATGACCCATTTTGGGCTTTTACCAAACACCCCTTTAAATAAGTAAAATGAACTTTTTAACTAATTTAACTTAAAACTAATTAAAGCAACTGAGATTAAGGATAATGTAATTATTTAGCAACCATAAAAAATATACTTTTCTTCACAACTTGAACACGAATTTAAGAACTCATAAATGAAAATTTAAGGAAACTTGAGATAAACTTTAAATTTCCATTAATTTGCTTAAAAACAACAATGTTACAATAGAAATTAAGCTGGGAACTTAAGCTACAATTTTAAAAAAGGTTAAGTAAAATAAAGCTAAGTTAAAAAACTTGTGTCTTGTTCGGCTTGTGTTTTCTTGAATTTATAGAAGTCCCAAGTCTTCTTTCTTCTTCTTGTTGTGTTAGTTGTGTGAGTGAAGCCTCAGCAACAAATCCTAGCCCTCCATTTGTGTTGTGTTTCTTTTTTTATTCACAATCCGCCATTGATTTTTCTTGGATTATGGGGGATTGCCAGCGTGGCGGGTTTAACAGGTTAGTGGGAGGTGGGAAAGGGTTGGACTGGGTAAAGGATGGGTTGGGTAAAAGATGGAGTGGCTACATGTGATGGTGGGGGGTTCAAGGAGGTTGGCGGGAAAACGGGTTGAGAGGTGAAACGGGATTGGTGGCAGGTTTTTAAAAGTTTCAAATGCACAAAAAGAACCCCTCCACTTTTCATTCTTGTCACTCTTTTGTTTCTTTTCTTATTTAGTTATAGAAAAGTTTGAAAATTGGCATAAACAGCCCTTGTGTTTTATAAACAAAGAATTAAAGAAAGAATGAGCAATTGGCAGATTCAGCCCTTGTGTTTTATAAAGAGAAATTAGTTTTATAAAATTGCAAATTCAGTCCCTCACTTTGTTTAAACCATTTTTCTTTATAAAACATGTTTGTTAAAAATTACATTTTAAGTCCTTATGTTTTATAAAACTTGTTTTTGGGCCAGTATTGGGCTTGGGTTTGTGTATTGGGCCCAATTGGGTTTATTTGGGCCCAATATGGTTTAGGCTTATGTTATTGGGCTTTTTAAGGCCCAATAAGGTTTGGGTTGGTTTTGTGTGTACAATGGCTGAGATTGGCTTGTTCAAGGGCTAGGATCGGGCCTTCAAAGTCTTCATAGTCTCTGTCAATTGCACACAAATGGGCTGTTGTCATTGATTGAGGGCCCATTTGGTCTTCACAGCCTTCATTAATATACTATTGGGCTTTCCCGGCCCATCAGATGGGTTGAGATTGCAACCAATAGTATTCTTCAATTACGGCTCTGGTTTTGACTGTTAATTTGTTGAGTTGACTTTGACTTTGACTTTTCTGGTCTTTGGCTTTGCTTTGGCTTTGTCCTTCACAGCTTTTCCATTCCGAGTCCGGTTTTGTTGTTTTGGCTTTGTTTTTCGTCCTTTTCTTGGTTATCCGTTCCTGCACAATACATTTTAGCAAAAAGCGTATCTTTGCATTTGTAAGTCCGTTTTTGGTTATTTCAGCTCGTTTTTAAAGGTAAAAGGTATGTGTATTTAAGCACATACCAAAATTTCATCTCCAATTCCAGTCAATATCAAATGAATCGCTTCTTTTTCTGATTCAAAATTAGCTTTGTTTTTAGGAGTCATATTCATAACTGTCTCGACTGTTGTTTGTTCAGGAACTGCTGTAGAATCCTCTGTTGCAGGAACAGCTGGTGTTGTGACAATCGTTGGAGTGTAAGGACCTTTGAGAGAGCACTTCCGTTAAGGCATCCCATTTGTCTTGTATTCAATGTATGTAAGAAACGTGATCGCAATTGTGCATATCATCATGTTGCAAGCATTGGATGGACGATGCCTTTGACCAGCCTGCATTATGTTGTATGATTTGACTGTCGGTTGTGGAAGTTACAATTAGAGTTGTCTTGATGAATGATTAGAATTAGGAATTATGAAAGTGAACAATGATTGTAGGATCTTAAAGTAGATTTGTTGTGATGAAGGGTGGTAAAAAGAAAGCAATTAAACGTTACGGGATTTTACAAGTCTATGATTAAAACCGAGAAAAGAATTGTGTCTTTCGCAGGATTTTACAAAATCAATAGAAAACTGTGAATGTTAATTGATTTGGATTAAGGTTTGTTGATTATGTTTGTTGTTGTTGATTAATTGTCCTCGTAGTCTGAGTTAAAGTCCAAAGTCCTTCAAGTTTGTTTGTCTTGATGTTATGTTTTGATTAGACAACGATTAATAGATTCCCAAATTCGGTCAAAATTTTCTAAATTTTTTTTCGGGAAATTAGGTTTTCAAATAACAGGGTTTAAATGGACAAAACGCAGTTTCTTTAGACAAACGCAAAGATGTCTTGGACAAAAACGCAGGCTATATTTTCTTTTATGACACAACCGCAATTCATTGTCTCAGACAAAACGCAATAAGAAATTCAGACAAAACGCAATCCTTGAATTTTGACAAACCGCAAGATTTTTCCACAAAAAGCAACTCTATTTTACAAAACGCAATGCGATTTTCTTCACAAAACGCAACATTTAGAAAATTTTGGCAGAGTTTTGTTTTGTTTGCAAGCTATAATGGTCTTCAATCACTTGCAAAACGCAAGATTTTTTTTTCACAAACCGCAATAATTCTTGACAAAACGCAATGATTCTTTGACAAACCGCAACTAGCATCTACAAAACGCAATTCCTGACAATAAGATTAGACAAAACGCAAGAAAGTACATGTCATTTTCAATAGTCGTTTTCAGGTACGGTACTATTTTGTCTTCACCACAAAACGCAGCCTAAACTCCACAAAACGCAACGACGAAAAAATATTTCAAACTTGCGAATAAGCCCAAATCTCCCAACTAGCTTTTGAAATAAGCAAACCACTACCCTAAATAAGCTATTACAAGGATTCTAAACAAGAAAGTACAAGTCTTTTTGATCTAACAACAACTTTCTAGACAAAACGCAACCTAGAAAATCAAAGCTAAAACAAAAAGAATGAGATTCAAGCTACGAATTTGCTAAGAAAGAAGCTAGGAAGAACAATAAACCCGAAAGTACAAGATATTCATCCAAAAACTTAACCAAACCACAACTTCGTGTGCTTATTCTACCAATAAGCCACGAACTAAGCTTTTTAAGCTTATAAAACCACGAAATTCAATCACTATCCACCCGAGGCTCTGATACCAAATGTCGGAACCTTAAATAATCACTTCACTTCATATTACAAACAAGAAATTAAGCTAGGATGATGAGAAGAATTGTAGAGAGAGATAGTGAGAGAAAGTAGAGAGAGAAACTAGAAGTTGGGAGAGTTTACTTGCAAAATGAAAAGACTTACAAATGAACCCAACACCCTCTCCATCCTTGGAGAAGGGTATTTATAGTTAAAACCAAGAGGCTTTCATGCCATGGTGTTTCTACGGGCCGGGCTTAGGATTACTTGGGTTTTCGCCCGATACACGTGACCGATTAGATTACATAAAGAGCCCGTTTACCCATCTAGCCTATTACAACGTATAATTAATGACCGAGACCTAATATAATTAATGAACGAACTTCCTTGTTCGACTCAATATTTTGAGGCTAACAAATATTGTTAGTCCAACAATTACTACTGCTCCACTTGAAGCTACACATGCTGATTTCTTTGGTGATGAAACAGAATTAGATATTAGCAACATTACTACCACATATTAAATACAAGAATCCATAAAGATAATTCACTTGATCATGTGATTGGTGATGTGCATTTTGGTGTACTGACAAGGAGAATGACAAAGACTATAAATGAACAAGGGTTTATTAGTGCTGTCTATGAAGGGAAAACTCATGAAGACCTTCATACTTCTCTATTTGCTTGTTTTCTATCATAAATAGAACCCAAGAAGGTGATTCAAGCTTTGACAGATCCAAGCTGTATAAAAGCAATGCAAAATGAGCTTCTACAGTTTAAATTACAAAAGGTTTGGACTTTGGTTGATTTACCATATGGCAAGAAGGCCATTAGAACAAAATAGGTCTATAGGAACAAGAAAGATGAGAGAGGTATTGTGATTAGAAACAAGGCAATGCTGGTTGCACTGGGTTACACTCAAGAAGAAGGAATAGATTATGATAAGGTTTTTGTTCCAATTGCTACGATTGAAGCAATTAAGCTGTTCTTAGCCTATGCCTCATTCAAAGACTTTGTTGTGTACCAAATGGATGTGAAAAGTACATTTCTATATGGCAAAATTGAAGAGGAAGATTATGTCTGTCAACCTCCAAGGTTTGAAGATCCAGAGTTCCCTGACATAGTTTATAAAGTAGAAAAGGCATTATATGGTCTACATCAAGCTCCTAGAGCTTGGTATGAGACTCTATCTACCTATTTATTGGACAATAGATTTCAGAGAGGCTATATAGATAAGACTTTGTTTATTAAAAGAGTCAAAGGTGATATTATACTAGTACAAGCATATGTAGATGATATCATTTTTGGGTCTACAAGGAATGAGATGTGTACTGAGTTTGAAAAGATGATGCATAAGAAGTTCCAGATAAGTTCTATGGGAGAGCTCACATTCTTCTTAGGACTGCAAGTGACTCAGAAAGATGATGGGATTTTCAT
>BQNB010104990.1:0-23701 GCA_026074375.1 Tanacetum coccineum
TTCAGAGGTTAAGCATTCCAATACTTGCAATCAGATATTGAAATCTGCTAACATCAAATGCCTTTGTGAGTAAATCAGCAATATTGTAATTAGTGTGAATCTTGATCACTTAAATTAATATCTTCTCATATGAATCCCTGATGAAGTGATGTCTAATCTCAATGTGCTTAGTATTTGAGTGAAATACTGGATTCTTAACAATGCAGATAGTGCTTTCATTGTTAATGAAAATCTTGGTATTCATAAAATTGTATCCATAATCCAGCATTTGATTTTAAATCCATAACACCTGTCCACAGCAACTAGATGCAGCTACAAATTTTGCTTCAGTAGTAGAGTTGGCAACTATAGTTTGCTTCTTACATTGCCATGAGATCAATCTCCTCCCAAGAAATTGACAACCTCCTGTTGTGGATTTCCTATCTAAACTTGCATCAGCATAGTCACTGTCAGTATAAGCTTCCAAGTCAAATGGTGAGTCCTTAGGATACCAAAGGCCCAATTTAGGTTGACCTTTCAAGTATCTAAAGATTCTTTTCACAGCATAAAGATGTGAAATTTTAGGTTTGACTTGAAATCTTGCACAAGCACATACAGCAAGCATTATATCAGGCCTTGAAGCTGTTAGGTACATTAATGATCTAATCATTGATCTATATAAGTAAACATCAACATCTTCAGCTTCTACATCCTTGAGCAATGGCTTTGAAGTTTCCATAGGTGTACTTGTTGTCTTTACAGTTGAAAAACCAAACTTCTTCGAGATTTCATCCATATACTTGTCTTGACTGATGAAAATCCCATCATCTTTCTATGTCACTTGCAGTCCTAAGAAAAAAGTAAGCTCACCCATAGAACTCATCTAGAACTTCTTGTGCATCAATTTCTCAAACTTAGTGCATAAACCCTTCTTAGTAGATCCAAAAATGATATCATCTACATATACTTGAACTAGTAGAATATCACCTTTGACTCTTTTAATGAACAAAGTCTTATCTATCTGGCCTCTCTGAAATACATTGTCTAATAAATAGGTAGATAGAGTCTCATACCAAGCTCTAGGAGCTTGATGTAGACCATATAATGCCTTTTCTACCTTATAAACTTTGTCAGGAAACTCTGGATCTTCAAACCCTGAAGGTTGACAGATATAAACTTCCTCTTCAATCTTGCCATATAGAAATGCACTCTTCACATCCATCTGATACACAACAAAGTCTTTGAATGAGGCATGGGCTAAGAACAGCCTAATTGCTTCAATCCTAGAAACTGGAGCAAAAACCTCATCATAATCAATTCCCTCTTTTTGAGTGTATCCCTGAGCAACCAACCTAGCCTTGTTCCTGATTACAATGCCTCTTTCATCTTTCTTGTTCTTGTACACCCATTTAGTACCAATAGCTATTTTGCCATGTGGTAAATCCATCAAAGTCTAAATCTGTTGTAATTTGAATTGCAAAAGCTCTTCTTGCATAGCTTCTATCCATCTTGGATCTTGTAATGCTTAGATTACCTTTTTTGGCTCTACTTGTGATAAGAAACATGCAAACAGACAATTCTAAAAGTCTTTATGGTTGATTCTTTGTTGCACTGAACTAAACATACCATGTTCAGTCACATTCTTTGTCATCCTTTTGGTTTAAGGTGCTGAATGTATATCTCTAATGATTTGTTCAAGTGGATGATCCTTGTGAATTCTGGTAGTTGGAGTAGGACTGACAAGGATATGTGAATCTAAATTAGTCATGTTAGCCTTTGCATCAACTCCTTCATCATCATCTGAATAGACAATCTATTCCAAATTAGGCATGTTTGGATCATCATCACATCCATAGACTATATTCTCATCAGTAGCATTATTTTCTATGTCAGCAGCCTTAACAGTTTGACTAACAGTATCAATGTTGTTAGTGATGTTGACATTTGCATCCTGCTCTTGATTAACTCTTGACTCCTCTGTATTTGGCACCTTAGTATCTTCATTCTCTAGATCTTTAGCATCCTTCTTTTACTCCTCCCTTGATGGTTTGAATCCAGCATCAGGAGAACCCTTTGAACTAGAAGAGAATAGTGAATCTTGAGTCAAAAATGGTAGCAGTATGTATTCTTTGCCAGATACTGTCTCCATTCTAGCTTTTCCTGCATCATCACATGCTTTTGTACCTGCACTACCATTAGATTGATTCCCTGCAACAACTGGCTCATAAATCATAGATTTTGTTAGAGCCATCTAATGTCAAATAAGCCAATTAGGTCCACTTCTGCACATATTAGTGTTTCCTCACTCAAACTTGACATGCAGGTTCTCTTCAACTATCCTAGTTCTACTGTTGAATACTCTTAATGCTTTACTATTGGTAGAGTATCCTACAAAGAACCCTTCATCAGCCTTTCCATCAAACTTACCTAGGTGATCTATGGTATTAAGGATTGTAACATGACACCCAAATGGTCTCATGAAGCTTAAGGCATGTTTTCTACCTAGAAAAAGTTCATAAGGTGTCTTGTTGTAAGGCTTAATTACTAATACCCTATTTTATACATAACAAGCAGTATTAACTGCTTCAGCCCAAAAGGTAGTAGGTAACTTTGAATCAGCTAGCATAGTCCTAGCAGCCTCTATTAGTGTTCTATTTTTCCTTTCTGCTACTCCATTTTGTTGTGAAGTCCTAGCAACACTAAATTCTCTCTTAATACCCTTCATTTCACAAAACTGATTCATGACCTTATTCTTGAATTCAGTCCCATTGTTACATCTAATTTCTTTCACCTTAAGGTCTATTAGATTTTCTATGCCAGTTATGAATGTTTTAAGGATTCTACTCCTGTCCGGCGCTCATACTTAGTGGCTAAAAAGAAAACCAATAACCCCACCTATACTGTTAGTCATCTATGACAACTAGAAGTACATCTTTTTCATTAGACTCTTTACAAATGTTGGCCCAAACAAATCCATATGCAACATTTGTAATGGTTGGCTGGCGCGATTGGCTTACGTCTTGGTTTACACGAAGGCTTTATGGTGCTTTCCTTTCTGACAAGCAACACATGTATGATTATTTCAAAAATCTTTGAAGGTAAACCTCTTACAAGGTTTCCCCTCACTAGTTTATTCATAGTTTTGAAATTTATATGTCTAAGCCTCATATGCCATAGATTAGATTCATCTAATGTGGCCTTTGCAAAGAGACAAGTTAGACCTCCTGGAGGAACAATATTCTTTAAATCAACACTGTACATGTTATCTTTTCTAGGAACTCTAAGCAAGACATGATTTTCATCAAGTAGCTTAAAGTCAAGATACAAAACAACACATTCAGTGTCTGTAAAAAGAACACTATTTTTCTTGTCACACGTTTGTGAGACACTGAAAAGGTTAAACTTAAGCTCCTTAACAAAGTACACATCTTTAAAATTAATTTTGTCGGTACTGATTTTACCTTTACCAGTGATTTTACATCCTTTGGGATCTCCTCCAAAGGCAACAAATCCACCATCAATTTCTTCATAATCTGAGAGGTAGGACTTATTTCCAGTCATGTGCCTAGAGCATCCACTGTTAATGACTCCTTTTCCTGCAAATCTAGCTGTGGATTGCCTGCACAAAAAAGTAAGAGAAATCAGGCTCTCTTAGGACCAAGCATTACAGACTTCGGATCTGCTTGTGCATTAACATAGTCAAAATCTTTTAAAGTTCATTGTGCACATTGTGTCGGGAGAATGTCTAAAAACTTTTGCTTGGGTCTCCAAACCCAAACTGCTGAGCTCTTAACAACATTAACTCATTTCCTTTATTATCACTTACTATGTATTTTGGGGCCCAGCAGTAGTAATATTTCCCTTAATAGTATTAAGCTTTTTCATTTAAATTACTGTTCTTATTTGTTGTAGACTTGTTAAAGGGACTTCTAACATGTGAATGTGCTCTATTTAAAACATTTGATGCTGTCCTTGCACTATTTACTGTTGGTCTTGGGTAGGCAGTATTAATTGGTTGGCAGATTTACAACTCCCCCTCCCCCCCCCCCCAACGTATACTACTGCTTTTGAAAAGTTTTGCCCAGCAGTATTAAGTGTTTTAATGCCAGATTTCATTAAGACTGCTTTTGGAACAAAATTTCCTTTTGGATGAGGGTGAGTATTTTTATGAATTTCGCGCGCGCGATTCACCTTCTAGATGTTCCATACATTTTTTTCACCATTTCTTTTCATAGAAATACAAATCTTTTGATCAAATGATTAAAACTGCCACATTATAAACAAGCTTTATTTTTAAACTCAAACATTACTTCCACCTAACTTCCTGAGTCATCACAATTATCTCTAGTTCCGTGATCCACCACCACTCTCCACTGTGTTCCCTAGTATAAAGGCCAACACGTCCATCCTCTAGTCTAGTCTCAGTTGTGCTCTCCACTTGGTATCTTAAGCACTTGCTTACTTATCTCCTTCTTCACACACACACCACCCTGATCACTACATTCTTAATCAGTACTCACCTAGCAATGTTTTCCACACGCTTATTAGATTTCAGCATCACACATTCTACTCTTGCAACTCACTAGGGTGTTATATCATCAGACGTCTGATATGTACTCCACGTATTGCTTGAGACTAGTAGAGAACTTTAGCCGCAAATACCGTGTTCCTCAGCCTTCCATCTCATGCTTATCAGAAGGAACATACAGTCCATATGCTCTCTAGTATCGCAAGACTGAGAATGGTCTGAGTCACTTCTCACAGTGTGATAAAGCCCTCTTCTCAGGGACTGTCTGCGCAGCATGCACATGAATGTATATTCCCTCAGATCACTCGTTGCAACTGGAGGCACACATACGTTATTGATTGTCCCCTTTGTCGAGACAACAACATAGAACACCATATCTCCTATTCATTCACCACATTATGACAGGGCCTCCTACTCCATGAAGATACCAGTACTACAATCTACCCGTTCGCCCTCTTGTACCACACTAATAAGCTGGCCAACAAATCTCGCATCGATCCCCGAGAAGTCTGTGGCCCGAGACGCCCCACCTCCCCCTCCCAGTAGAAGCAAGCGGTCTGGAACTGCCCTCGCAACCCTTCACATGTTTTGTGCCCTTATAACAATAACCACTCAGCACCCTGCCACTTTCATAATGTCTGTCTCGCTCCCACTCCTCCACCGCACCCATTGTTACCAGTATACATCATCCTTTTGTAAATGCATAGGTGTTTCCTCCCACGCATACTGCTCACGCATCTACTCCAACACTATACTACTGTCTATTCTGACATCTACCATGACCAACACTACCATTAATCTACCTTAGACTCACTTGTCACAGATCATACCCCTCCTACTCTCTTTAGGAAGTCCCCAGACACTCCATGTGACAGAATCTCAATTATCACATAGTAGATATAAATACACCCTTTCACCCAATATGACTGCATCCGTGTGACGTGTCCAACATCAATCTGCGTCAAAACACTCTCCAAATATACCCTACTCACATCAATATCTACATGCATTACCTGTCTATAACCACATCTCGCTTACTGAGATGCACGTTAGACACACTACCACATTTGTAAAATAGTGACATACTAGCTCATCTGTGATCTAACAATATGTTCTCTCTAACCTATTCCTGCGCCCCTCCACCCCCCCCACACAAAAATCTCGTGATCAGAGACCTCTAGCTGGCAGTGTAGACACGTGTGTCCCAGCTGCTTGATATATAAGAGTTGTTCGCCACTTCCGTAACCACCGCTCTCTCACCACTAACCTTCACCACCCGCAAGTGATGTCTCAATTATGTGAGCCACGCAATCTCCCTCACTATCTATTATGTTATCAAACCGCGCTGCTCACCCCACGTCAGACCACTCTTGTACAAAGTACACGTGCACCCTCAACTACATATATCATAATACTCCCCACCCCCCCACACTCCCGTGTGCCCCCCTCACCCCCGACCCGGTGACGAGTCGTGTGAGCCCGGAATCCGCCCCCTCCCCCTCCTCCTACCCCTCCCCCCCACCGACAACCTCGCCCCCCAAGTCCCACATTCACTCCTGTGTCCATAGTTTCTTCGAGTATGCACTCCTAAGATCTTGCCCCCTCACGAAGAGAGCGCTCCCCTGCCGAATGACTCGACGTCCGTTTAGACGCGTCTATGATATCTTGTCGCCTAGACTACGGTGTCCCCATCTGATAATGTCATCCGTATGTGTATAGATAGCACGCGCACACATTCCCAAGTGAGTGTGGTACCATTCGCCTTGGGTAAAGACTCAAATCTCCCCAAGTGTTGTATGTGAGTGCCCTAATCGCTCCTGGATCGATGCCAATGGCTAAGTCTGAATTGCCCAAACATTATTCCATAGTCCTTTTTGTGTCCCACCCCTCTCCCACACGATCCATAAAGTGTCTTACCCGCTGACATGATCACCTCATTTCTATCCATGCAGTACTGCCGTGTACATGTACTCCACACTATTCCCACAATGGCCTATATCATCTTCAGTGATCTATTTGCACACTTGAGTCTAACGTGTCTCGAATAAATCTTCTCTCTGCACACACCCCCCCTCCCCCCCCACCGCCCCCTCCTCCCAAGTTTATCATTCAACACTTCAATCTTGATAACATATTATCTCCATCTTGCGCAATAGGCAGAATTCATGTTCTGTCTTCCATATATCCTCAGTTCGCGCACTATTTAGCCTCACCCATGTCCTAATAGCTGTAGATCCGTCTTTCCAGGCTCACACTGCCTCCATATGTCCTGCATACCCGCTCACCACTAAGGAATATTATGCAACAGTGCGTAGACAAGTAGCATCTGTACTCATCTCCTCTTGTTGAGATCTCCGACTTAACTCTTCGCAGCATTTGCCTGCCTGCTAACCCGAACTTTCGATCCCTCTTTGCCTTGACGATTGTGCGGTAAGCTTTGCCAATCGTCCAACCACTTCTCTTGTTTCTTCAGATATGTGAGCTAAAGGATAAGAGCATGTCTTGCATCGGATACTTTGCTGTCGTCATTCCCCGCTATCACCTTAGAACCAATTTAGTCACCAACAAAACATTTTGTTTATGTAAATTCCACTTTGTGTTTAGAAAAACATTTTGTGAAACACACAAAGTTTTATATTTTGAAGGGACCGGAGTATTAGACGATACTCATCTGTTCGTTACATTAACCTCTGATCCATGAGGATCAATTGATTACAGTATGAATACTGCACCTTGATCAGGAAAGATTCATTCAAAGAACCTCTTGACAGGTTTTCCGGCACGTGAACAGCTAGTTCTCTAATACTAAGTATCAGCCTCGCCCTAATGTTAACCATTTCTAGACAGTTGTCCGAAGACTAACACACTATAAGTATTTTCTACTAATTGAAATGGTAAAGAGTGTGTAAGTACAGTTACTATCTGCTAACTATACCGTACATTTCTTTCTTCATCTTTTTACTTCTTAATACAATTAAGTACCGTTAGAAGCGCCCCCCCCTACACCCCCCGCCCGTGGCATAATAATCTGGAAATACCATTCGATGTTGCTTTTAAAATTTGTTTGGGGCACATAACGAAAGTTTAAATCAGATTGCTTTGATGATGTTTTGAAAATATATCCCTGAAAGATATGAAGTGCCTTGGGAATCCAAACTTTGTACCAAGTACATTTATGGAAATCCACTTCACTAGTGGCGCAGTCTGGAAGACAGCACTGAGCATTCATACGATTACCTGGTGGTAAACAACTCTTTCTCAGGTTTCCTATAGATTCACTTACGAGTACATGAAACAAAAGATTCTTAGTCATTTATCAAGATACGTGTGTGTAACAAAATTTTTGGTACCTTGACATTCTTTGAATCATATTAACACATTTGCTCCCCCTACACATTTGCGTCGATAATCGAAGATGTTTAGACATGCATGGATAGGACTTAGCATTTTAGAATCAATCGATCATTAATTATCGTTTTACATGTTTAAGTTCTCATTTTCTCCCCCAGTCCTCGTCACCCCTCCCCTTTGCCCTCCCATCCCCTGGAAACTTGTGAATGGTTTTGATTAGATTGGACTTAATGTATCAATCTCCCCTCAAAGTATGAGGTGAGGAGAAATAGCACAAATATCAAGTGAGCAATTGAAACAAGACCTTTAGAATACCCAGACAGGAATGATACTGCAATCTGTCTTGAAATTGTAAGCGGTGGTAGTGTCAATATTTTCAGCAATAGAATCAGAAACAGTACGTCCTTTGTGATGCCTGGCAACAATGTAGTCATACCCCCCCCAGATTATCCCCTCAAAACAATGACCCGTGTCAATGTTGATTTGTTAACCGAATGTTTATAAAACAAGTTGTTTATGAGAAAAATGGTTCGGGGCTTAGACAACTTCTTGTCTGGAAAGAAATAATGCACTGAAACGTACACTAAATCTCTGGGTTAAGACCGGGTTACAGTCTGAAATAACTGCAAGCCATTTAGACTAAAAATGAAGAGAGTTTTTTTTTTTTTTTTTTTTTTTTGTTGCAAAATAATAAACTAATATATACACCGGATACAATGCTTTAGCATTCAAAAATACCAGATATCCCCTTGGAACCAGCCTTTCGATCACTAAGTTTGCAATCAGGGAACCTAGAGATCTTAGTAACTTTGGAACTAGAACTAACGCTGGCTCGTTCCTCCGTGCCGTAACAGGCTCTGCAATAGGGTTCCTTATCCTAGTTAAGGACAATTATCCATACAACGCGAAATGACGTCCCAGTGGGTTTTCACTGAGGCTTAACTATACCAACAATCCTGTTCCAGTTGGCTCTCCAAGATGTTTTGTCGTTGTTCACATTATGATTCCTGGTTGCTTTCCAAACCTTCTTAGTATGATTCACACTATGTTTGGCCTGGGGGGTTTTGGTATTCACAGACTTCAAAGAACGAATCACAAACTGATTATGATCAACAACATTCAACTTCCTATTGTGATCTGCTGCTCTCCTCGCGTTCACACTTTTATTGGGCAAGATACGATGGTTCCGAGTGTGGCACTTTGGCATAGGTTTGCGAGATTCAGTGGCAGGTTTGGTTCTTGTAGACAAATTCACAGGAACATTAGGCTTTTTGTTTTGTTGCACTGGTGGTTTCTGTGTGGGTCTATTTGAAGTCCTGGGAGGTTCCTGAAAAGTAACTTGCTTTTTCTTAGGCAACGGGGTTGGTTTTCCCAGCATGGCTCTTTTTTGGAGGTGGGAAAGTATTTTGAACTGTTGGTTTAATCCTGAAGCAAGTACTTTGGGTTTCTCAGAGGCTGTAAATCCACTACTCATTTTGCCACTCAGCTGAGTTTTCAGTTTGGCATTCTCAGCAGTTAAGGCATTAATCTTTGTGGTGAATGTAGAACGTGAGTAAGCATTAGATTTCGACAGTTCTTCATAACGTCATTTCAGATTCACATTCTCTGCCTTATACCCATCTAGCTGAATCCTAAGGGAGGTAATCATATCTTGCAACTGAATCCTGTCAGTGTCTAAGGCCTGTTGGTCACAAATACCTTCAATGGAACCTACATTCAACACCTTCATGATGTTGATCTGAGCATCTAAATTCCTGATCATGTCATTTTCCCTTTGAAGCCTGATTTCTTTACAATATTTATTTCAAAAATGGCATTTGATGCACTTGACGTGTCACTGTACTGTTTATAATTCTGAAATTTAAGTTGTAAGCTAACATGATTCTGTTCGAGAAAGGCAAAACGTTTTTCAGATTCTGTAATTAGCTGTTTCTGTTTTGAAATCTCAGCTTCAAGTTCAAGAACTTTATTGTGTTCCCTATCACATTCTAATCTAAGATTTTCACAAGAACAATTAGAACTAAGGGAAACAGCAACAGTAGAATAAAGCACAATAGAGCAAATATCTCTTTCTAAACATTTAGCAATTAAGCTGTCATTTTTGATTAAAAGATTTTTCTTCTCTATTATCAGGTTTTTATTATAACACTTGCTACTTACTAAGATCATATATCATCCTTCACCCGTACTCATCGTAACAATCCACTCCTATATAAATCAATAACCTCTCTCTCGCCTATACTTTCTCTCATTGTGACACAATGTTGTACGCGCATCTATCCGCCACAATCCGTCATAAGATAATAGCTCACCATGCTAATGCTCTGTGCGTCTCCATCCGCCGACGAGTCCAATCTCACCACGTCTCTCAAACTCTATATGTGTCCTTCCCGTGTTATGAATACGCTACACAGGATTTCTGCTTTGAAACACGTTGACCTTTTCTTGATTATTTCAAGAAACATTCTGTACAACATCTTGATTCCCCCCATTACCCTTCCTACCTTACCAAACCTTCTCAACCCCACATTAACTACATCTTATCCACATCCTACTCTCTAATCACCACCCCCACATCACCCACACCACCCCCCCACCCCCCCCCCAACCACCCCCCCCCAACCACCCCCACCCCCTCCCCCCCCCCACCCCCCCCCCCCCCCCCTACAACTGTTGCAAAGCATAAACGCATTCGCGTATTCTTAACACGGGTTTTTTTAGTGGTTTTCTCCAGTGACAATATGAGGTTTGACTGTTGTTCTTTCTTTATGATCACATCATTTCAAATTGGGGGCAAAATCAGCCTTAATTTTGTGAAGGGTAGCCAAGAAACTTGACTAGGAGGCGGACTGACTTTTCGGCACATAAGGAGTAACAGGTTTTGCATGGTGGTACTAGCTTGACTAGCAATTTCGTTGGCAGGCAAGCCAATTACACTGTTTCTTGGGGACAGTTCCTTCATCGAGGAACAAACATCATGGATTGAGCTTCTCAGAGAAGACACTTGCAGGTCTAACATCCCTGGTTTTCCTTTCATTTTAGACCTGCCACATCCGTTCACTCTCAGCACTTGGCTAATGTTTCTCAGTAGCACCCAACATATTACTTGCATTAATACGGGAGCCTTTTTCCATATGAGGGTTACTACGCGCTCCCTAGAATATCCTTGTGCAAGTCCGGTGATGCATTTTTTGGTTTCTTTGAAAGCATTGGAATAGTATGAGTTGGCATTTGAAACTTTTGCAAAAGATCAGTTGCAACTTTGTTTGCACTTTTTAAACATTTCTATTTCATCGACGGTATTTTCCTCAAGTTTCTTTTTGTCAGTTAACACCTTTTGATTTTCAGATTTCAAAAATTCAATTGAAATATCTTTACTTTTTAGGTGAGTTTTTAGCATCACTTTATCTTGCTCAAGTTCAGCGTTTTTAGCGTTACGCTGAGTCACTAGTTTTTGTTCCTGTTAATCTTGGCGTTCTTTGGGCGGGCTCAAGTTTAACCTGTTGGTACGAGACGAACAATTCAAGCTTAATTTTGTAAGTACCTCACACGGAGTCATTCAATAACCAGCATTGTTCTGTATAACTTAAGGTGTCCGTCTAACTGGGTTCTTAAGTCATCTAAGATGGTAATCATGGATATCTCACGGGTGTGTGCAGACGATACCTTGTTGGAACACTTGAAACCTTTTTTCTCTACCCCCTGTATTTCTATCCTCCCCCCACTCCTCCTTTTCATATTTTCGGAGTAGTGTCAAGTTGGTACTGATGATACGGAATCGTATTGTCATCAATATCCGACTCAACATCGGAGTCTAGGTGTTCTTCCTGGTGCATCTCATGTGTCAACAGATGATTCACATTATCAAAGATATGATCGATTTAGCATCAGTGTGTACCTCATTTACTTAACTGGTGGTTGCACCATTGGTTCCACTTGTGGATGTGAAAGTTAGCCATGAAAGCAGCTGCAGCATTGGGGCCTTCATCTATGTCTGAATCATAAGCATCCTCATGGTTGACTTCGAAGATGTTCGTTGTGGTCATTGCCAGAGGTTGATCATAGGGAGTAGTACATTCCACATTGGCGAGGAATGCTTCAGCTTCAGCATCCAGAGTAGCTCCCTTTTCTTTTGCTTCCATGAGCAACATCTTATCTTTGAAGTACTGAGAATCCTTCGCTCTCTTTGGTGCTTTGCACTGCCTTGCAACATGCCCTTCCCCTCTGCAATTATAACATATCACCTTCTTCCCTGTCGTTAGTATTCACTCTTTACCATAACTGTGATTGCCTCTCGATCTGTGTTTCCAACATTCTCACGCCTCGCAGCTCTTCTCTTGTTTTTTTTTTTTTTTTTTTATTTTTTTTTTTTTTTTATGTTTTTTATTCCCCCCCCCCCCCCCCCCCCCCCCCCCCCTTTTTTCTATTCTGAACGGTTTTAGTAACAATTTGGCCGTCATGCACCGTAGCATGTGTCCTCGAGTTGGAGGATGACCTGAGCTGATTATTGGTAGGAGGAACTGCTTTCTGGAAAAAACACTTACAGGATTTTTATTGTGTCATAGTGTCATCATTGGTCATTTGGAGACAGAAACAGCTGGTTGTTTTTTTTGTGGTTGTGAGGTAGAGAGTGGTGGAGGAGATTGTGGTGTGTGTTGCTTGAGCCAAATAAACGCCCCAATGAGATCACTGATACTGTCGACTGCTCTTGTTTCTTGAGAGTTCTTTGTGGCATGAGGCTCATAGGCTTTCAGGTGGGTATAAATGTGAACATAGTTCATTGTTGAAATGTCCATGTTCTACTTCACATTAGTCACATATTTACCCCAGTAAGACGGAAGGTTGTTGACAAACTTGGTGTTTAGCTGATGAGTGGGAATAGCAAGCTGTGTAATCTTCATTATCATTTCACCAGTTATGGAACGTACAATAGTCATGAATTGGTTCGTTTCCAATGGCACGAAATCGTTCGAACTCATCAAATAGGTCTTCCTTCCTTTGTTGTAAAGTCCTGCCTGAACCTTGCATAAGCATCTCCACATTATCCCAAATCTCTTTAGCAGTGTTTGTCTGATTCAGGATGTTGAAAATATGACGTGGGAGACCTTGACTGAGAATGATTTCAGCCTGTGTATCAGCATTCTCACAGTTGGTTTCTTCAGGTGTAAACTCGGTTCTCAAGTTTTAGTTTGGCATGTTCACTCCTGTCTGATCTTCAGTTGGAGCATCATGTAATCATAGGGCTGTGGTGAAGGTCCATTTTGAATGGTAAGTTTCCAGATAAGTTTGCCAAGGTTTTTCCTGAATGTACCTATGCATACGATTTTCATAGAATCGTAGTCACTCTCAACCAACAAAGGGGTCGAGTATCGGTCCTGCTGCATTTGTTTCTCTCACTCGCGCGCAATGCCATTTTGAGTATGAATGAACGGATCGTAAGTGATTGTTGATTTGTTTGATATGTGTTTATGTTTTTGTTGTTGTTTGATTATTTGGTTCGGTGACAATAAACTCTTAACTCGTTCGATTCAAGAGGGATAGTATAGTGATGGAAAGCTCGTTCTGTTCAAGAGACGTCGAGCTTGTTCGGTCCACACTAGATTTAACTAGTTCGGTTCTAAAAGACTTTGCTTGTTCGGTCCTCAACTTGTTGTTTGATAGTAAACAGTCGTTTTGGTTCCTACCCCTAATGGTTCTCCTCGTGTCGGTCTAGGAAAAGAGCATGTTTGATCCTCTCGTTTGGTCATTGAGGAGTTGAGCTCGTTTCGATCCTCTCTGTTCGGTTTTTGGTCCTTGAGGAGTTGAGCTCGGTTCGATCCTCACTAGATATGCTAGATCGGTTCCATTTGGCCCAGCAGTAGTAACATTTCCCTTAACAGTATTAACCTTTTCATTTAAATTACTATTCTTATTTGTTGTAGACGTGTTAAAGGGCCTTCTAATATGTGAATGTGCTCTATTAAAAGTATTTGATGCTGTCCTTGCACTATTTACTGTTGGTCTTGGGTAGGCAGTATTAATTGGTCTAGCAGTATTAACTGATACTGCTACTTTTGAAAAGTTTTGCCCAACAGTATTAAGTGTTTTAATGCCAGATTTCATTAAGACTGCTTTTGGAACAAAATTTCCTTTTGGATGAGGGTGAGTCATTCTTTAAGAATTTTCATGATTCACCCTTCTATCATTGTTCCATATAGTTTTCTCTACCATTTTATTTTCATAGAAATCACAATCTTTGATCAAATGATTAAAACTGCCACATTCATAACAAGCTTTATTTTTAAACTCAAAATTACTTCCTAACTTCTGAGTCATCAAATTATTCCAGTTTCTCTTATTACCTCTAGGACTTTGACTGTTTTTCCTAGGGTATTTAGCTTGCTTATTATTCTCTACCTTCTTAACAGACTCCCTAGGTGTTTTCACATGCTCATTAGATTTAACAAATTCTATTTTGGCAAAACTAGGTTTTCTCTGTTTAGACTTAAACTCAGTCTCATTCTCATCCTCACTATCAGATATCCAGTCTTCAATAAGTGGTTCACTAACAGACTTAGGTTTTGACTCACTAAAAACATATTCTTCCTCATCAGCAAGTATCAAATTAGGTTTAGGGGGCATGAAGTTCCCAGTGTAGGGAGGTGGAACTACATGATACCCTTCACTTGTTTTGTGCTTATCATTCACCTGACTATCAAACACTTGACTATCAACCACTTGACTATCATACCCCACACCAGTCTTGAACTTATCACTTACTTGAATCTCTAATAGTTTGCTTAGTTTTTAGATGAATTTTCAAACTTTTCTAAGGTTAGTTGTAAATCATCTCTTTCCTTTTCAGCTTTTCAAATTTCTTTCTAAGCTCTTTTAGTGCATTATCTCTCAACTTAATATCAAGTTTTAAAATCTTTATGTCCTCTTTAAAAATAACCTCATTCTTTTTATACACATCTAGTCTAGCCTTTATGGATTCTAGACCTGCTTTATAAACTCCTACATTTAATTGAGACTTATTAAAATCTTTTGTCAGATTATCATAATGTTCTTTGAGAATTTCATAAGATTTTAAACATGCTTTAGAACAAGTAGATACCTCAGAATCTGAACTTGAAGAACTTATAGAACTTGAAGAACTTGAAGATGTATATGCCATAAGTGCAAAGTTTGTAGGTCCTTCTTCAGCCTGATCACTCCAGTCATACCCAAGTCCATCTTGAGCCACCAAAGCTTTTGTCTTTGTTGTTTCCACTGTCACATTCCTCCTTATAGGTTCTTTGTTCTTGTTCTCCCTTGGAGCCCTGCACTCCCTTGTAAAATGACCCTTTTTATGACAATTATAACATTCCACCTTTGATTTGTTAAACCCTATGGTCTCAAAGCCATTGGCATTAATCTTCCTTCCAGTCTTATTTAGGAATCTTCTGGCTCTTATGGTCAACATAGCCATCTGCCACTTTAGATCTATCTCTTCCAAGTCATCAGCATCAATATGTTGTAAGTCCTCATCATTTAATTGTGGACTGTTAGATTGGTTTGCAAAGAAAGAATAGATCACAGCATCACTCATACTATCAGTATTGGTAGAGTTAGAACCATAAGCTTGATTGGAACTGCCAGAGTTATTGGAAGACACAAAAGCCACATTTTGTGAATTTTGGTTTGAGCCTGATGACCCTTTAACTTTAGTTTCATAAATCTTCAAATTGGTGTATAGGTCATCCAAGCTCAAGGTGTCTAAATCAGGTTTGTTCCTCCAAATCAAGGTACGAGTCTTCCATTCTGATCGGAGACTTTTTAAAAACTTCAGATTCATATCTTCTTGAGAAATAGTTTCACCCAGAATCTCTAGCTGACTGATAAGCTTTTGAAGCCTATCATAGGTTTGATCAAGTCCTTTTGAGCTTGATCCATTAAAATTCTTATACTGTTGCTTTAGAAGTGTCTTTTAAATTTTCTTTGACTCCTTATTACCTCCAAACCTTTTCTCTATGGCTTCCATCAGAGTCTCGGAACATTTGTAGGTATTAAACTTTAGTTGATGTTCATTTGGAAGAGCCATTAACAGTGTACCTCTTGCCTTTAACTCATTCTTCCTTGCTAACTTCTCCTCTGCAGTTGTAGGAGGATATGTTTGCTCAACACCATCAACAGTTCCCTTTGGTGGAGGTGAGTCTCCATTTACTATTACTTCCCAAAGAGCATAATTTATCAGTAGGGAGTACTGTTCTATCCTCATTTTCCAAAGCTCAAATTCACCTGGATTGAGCACTGGAAGTTTTACAACAGCAACCATGGGTGAAGATAATGCCTCCATGTTTTCACAAACAAATAAATCTAGTATGTGTAGATTGTTTCTTCTTATTCAAAGTTTCTCAACAAGCTCTAATACCACTTGTTGATCCCACTTGAATAGATCTTGCTTAGCTTGAAAAAGGCTTAGTTGTATTGAACAAATCTGTTAGCCTCAACTTTGTTCATCTTGTGAAATGAGTAAAGCAAAAAGAAGTTCATTCAAAGCAAAGGCTGTTTCAAGTTCCAAAGGAAGGCTAAATTTCCTTCACATGGACTTATGTGGTCCAATGCGGGTTGCAAGCATAAATGGAAAAAATATATTCTGGTGATTGTTGATGACTATTCAAGATACACTTGGACTCTTTTTCTACGATCCAAGGATGAAACACCAGAGTCTTCGTCACCATACAAAACAAACAAGTGGGGGGTTACTCATGCTAATTGGTATGATAAGAACACACATCTGTGAAAACTCAACTACAACTCAACTAAGTGATAATCAACTGTTTCAGTTATCACCATCTCAAATAATCTCAAAACAAGCCTTTTAAATGTTTAAGGGATCATTAAAAATCAATCCATTAATTCCCCTTAAACGATGCTATTCGAGATCCAAAATCTCCAAAAACTAAAATTTCATTGTATTACCCGATATCTAATCAAGGCAAGCAGTAAGTTCTAGAATCGGATAAACTAGCGGGGTACTTTCACACATTGCTAGCGGTACTTTGATCTTTTCAGCAGTACATTGATCACAACGAGCAGTACTTTAATATAGGGAGCAATACCTTGAATAATGAATGAGCAGTACTTTCATATACCTCAACAATACTTAGATTTGCTCCAGCAGTACTTTCATATTCTTGGCTGTTACCTTAAGACACTTCATCAGTACTACATGAAACTTTAGCAGAGTAACTTCATAAAAAGCTTGAACTTCCTTAATTCTTTGATAATAACTTTGACATCCAAAACCCCATGCCTTCTTAATAACCTAACTGTTATTTCCATGGATGATCTCTTAACCTTTTTAAGCCATCGTTCCCACAGTTATTGTGATATCTTGCTTTGATCTCCTTCCTCCCATAATTTTTATATTAGCGACAATTTTTGCTGTCGCTGGGCAGTTGCTTATTTGTCACAAATTCAGCGGTATTAAGAATGAGTTCAGCAGTTATTACTTGAAAACTTTAGTACTGTTTGGTATTATAAAGAAGCAGTACTAAAATTCTTTTTGCTAACTCTCGGTCCCCTCCCCCTGTGCTGGTCCCATGTAAAAATAATATGGACAGCAAACTATCACGAGTGTGATTCAACATAAAAATTATACGAGTTGTACCTTTGGCAATTATGAATCTCCTCAATGCTTGGCAGTACAACTTGCATAACACTTGCATAGCATGATGAACGTTAAACATGACTTCTCATTGTCATCCAAGTAAGTCGAATCATCATAATACAAGTCTGTTTGCACCATGCGATCTTCATTGTACACTTTACATTAAGCGAATCAAACTTCTTTTCTGAAACCTTTTTCGTTTGATATCTTAAACTTTTTATTCTAAAGCTTATCTTGGCGTGCGATTCCGGTTCTTGATTGTAGTGATTTTATGTGTAGAAACACATCCGGTTCTATTTGTAGTGTCGATTCTTCGGTTATCGATGTGTTATGACCGTTTTTACCATGGTTACTGCCAGAAAGTGAGACGAACATAAAAAACTTCAACGGAATTTTTAGGTTTCTTTCTTTATTCTTCGACACAAATAAAACCTTGAATCCTAGATATTCAAGAGCAACCGCTCTGATTACACTGATAGATCGTTTTAATCTCATCTAGGTCGTTTTACCCAAATAACAATTGTACATTTGCTCAGCGGATTGAAACAAAACACAATTGTTATTGAACAAGGTTTTTTATTGAAACGAGTTTACTATTAAAAACACACCTATAACCATGGGGCTACACAACTACTATAGGTTTGTACTAATTAACTAAGAACTAATATACAAAGAACGTCACTTGTAAATCAGACTTCATTGGAGAAAGCTGTGTTTTCTATGGATGGATGGATTTTAAATTCTTCGACCTAGGATCTCTTTATATATCAGAGTTCATAGCGTTTACAGAATCCTAATTAACATAGAAGTCCTATCTTTTGCACTTTAGTCCCTCCATACTTTGAAAGCTTCTTTAATTGCGACTTGAACCTTCTTATTTCCTTTCTTGTTTGATTCTTGTTTCATTCTTGTATTTACTTTGTCTCATCAAATCAATTATACAGGAATGTATAATTCCCAACAGTCAGCATAGCCATCTGCCACTTTAGATCCATCTCTTCTAAGTCATCAGCATCAATCTATTATAAGTCCTAATCATTTAATTGTGGACTGTTGGATTGGTTTGCAAAGAAAGAATAGATCACATCATCACTCATACTATCAGTATTGGCAGAGTTTTAGTATAGTACATAACACTCGATTGGAACTAGCCAGAGTTATTAGAGACACAAAAAGCCACATTTTGTAAATTTTGGTTTGAGCTTGATGACCCTTTAACTTTAGTTTCATAAATCTTCAGATTGCTGTATAAGTCATCCATACTCAAGGTGTCTAAATTAGGTTTGTTCCTCCAGATCAAGGTATCAGTCTTCCATTCTAATGGGAGACTTTTTAGAAACTTAAGTATTTCATATCTTCTTGAAAATAATTTCACACTGAATCTCTAGATGGATGATAAGCTTTTGATCTGTCAATAGGTTTGATCATAGCTCCTCCTTCTAGCTTAATCCATTTTGAATTTTCTCATTCTTTATATACTGTTGCTTTAGAAGTGTCTTCTAAGTTTTCTTTGACTCGCTTTATTACTCCAATCCTTGGCTCTATGCGCTTCTCGATCAGAAGTCTTGGAACATTTGTAGGTATTAATCTTTAGTTGATGTTCATTTGGAAAAGCAATTCAACAGTGTACCTCTTGCCTTTAACGCATTTTCCTCTTTGCTATACTTCTCTTCTTAGTTGTGGAACCTTTTGCCTTGGTCAAGGGCATTCGGTCAGGATCTGTATTAGGGTTGCTATATAAGTGTGTGCTATACCACGAATCATATATGTTTCGAGTTTAATCCTAAGCAAAACCCGAGCCGGGGTCCTAGTTAAATATCCCGCACGTTACTTTAATGTGTCGGGGTATATAAGTAACTTTTCCTCTTTGGAAAACTTAGTTGTTCATTTTCTAATAATTTTCCTTTTCCTATTCTCTCATCTCTCTCTCTCTCTCTCTTCTTTCTCTCTCTACAAAAACAACTCATCTCTTTTCTAGTTCGATTCGTGTATGTTATATGTTATGAAGTGTTAATCGGGATCCTACAAAATCCAAGACAACTATGGTAGAAACTTTGATTGAATATATCAAAGACTACACGGAATCTAGTCTATGATACTAAGAAGATTAAGTAATGAAACCGTAACAAACAAGTTTAATAACAATAGTTTATCAAACTTTCAGCCTCAATATAAAACAAACACTCTTAATAGTGTTAGGGTTTACAAAACCTTGAAGCTACGAATATCAAAGATGTATGTCTAACATTAAGCCATAGGATCTCCTTTTATACACCAAGGAGTCCTACAAGGCTTACAATACTTTCCTAAGTTATCATGATCTTTTCTATAAACAAATGTAATCTCTTAAACAAATAAGTTATACATATCTTCTTTACAAATAACTAATACTTATCTTCGTAAGTATTTTTGTTCTCCAATCAATCTTTATCTCTTCTCTGATAAGTCTTTGATCTCATCTCTGTCAACATAATCCTTCCAGCAGTAGTAATCACTCAATAGTTGTAACTGAGCACAAGAAGCATTAACTACTTAGAAGTTTACTCTAGCAGTACTAACATACACTAGCAGTACTAACTTTTGTACTAGCAGTAGTAACTACTTAGTATATTTTCAGTCTTCGTCTCTGAGCAGTCTTAACTTCTACTAGCAGCAGTAACTTTATACTAATAATACTAATATATACTAATAATAATAACTAGCAGTAGTAACTTTTATACTACTAGTACTAACTACTTAGTATAATTTTCATTAGTATTACCAACAGCATTAAGTTATGCTTGACAGCACTAATATATACCTGAGCAGCAGTAACTCTAAGAATATCTTGAAGTCTTTTAAACCCAACAGTATTTAGTCACATACAATTAAGCATAAAGTGACCAAAAGTGTTAATAAGTGTGACCATATGCTGTTTAAAGTGAAGAAATGTGGTTTAAAGTGTAAAATGTGTATGTTTTGAGATTATATCATCCCATGGCCCACATGAAGTTTATGTTTTGTATGCCCTTATAATATTTAGTCACATCAAAGCATGTTTTTTGTTGTATTTAGTCACATAACAATAAGCATGTAAGTGACCAAAAGTGTGAATAATGTGACCATATGTATTTAAAGTAAATAAATGTTGTATTTTTGTGTGACTATAACCAATCTAATGGCCACATGAATTGAAGTTTGTGTGCCTTTTGTAATATTATAGGTTCACAAACAAAGCATGTTTTTTTTTTGTATTTAGTCACAGAACAATTAAGCATATAGTGACCAAAAGTGCAACAAATATTAACCGCATATTTACCATAATTTTACAGCTCAAACCTTAATAAAAAAAATGTACAAAATGTGCATAACAGATTAATTTAAATTAAACTTCGCAAAATATCAACAGAGGCCCCGACTAACATCGAAAATGAACACATTAAACGATTCTCTTAGAGTTAGACACTTTTAATTACTAGCATGTTAATAATAGTAAGAAGTTTATACAGGTTATAATAATATAATCAAAATCACCCTCCATGTAAATCATCACTGAAGGGAATAGACCCCTTTCAATGCTCGACTAAGTAAAGAGTCATTCTTGTAAGGGTTGTGACCAGTTTCTCCAGCCATCTGCATAAATGCTTGTTGCCATGCTCCCACCCCTTAACTCAAACCCCGTAAATTCGCACGCCTGAAGGACAAAAAGTTTATACAATTGTTAATTCAAACAGTGTCGTGTTTGTAAAATAAAAAGGCTTTTTGCATTACAATTGTCATATCTAGTTTTTCATTTGTCATTTTTAGTTATTGTGTTTCTTTTGTATACATGTGAGTCATTAAGAGATAACTTTGTATCCAGTTTTGGTGATGTTTTACCTGCGCGATGTGTTTGGCTGAAATAAGCTCGACCATTACAAATGATGCATGCCATCCTTGCTTAAAGCCAAAAACTTCTAAGAGACCATCATCTGCATTAGCTTCAATAAAGCCTTTCTGCATTTTAACCGGTTATAAATAAAGTTCAGAATAACTCGTGACGGATTAGACAAAATTTTGTATGCTATAAGCCTTCTAATTATGAATTGATTATAAAACAGAAAAACATCAATAGATAAAATGCTAATGATAAACAAATATTGGTTACATTTTCCATATAATCTGGTTTCAGTATACCCCATGGATTTCTTCCACTAGCATAGCTATGAAGATTCAAAGCGACAATAGACCTAACACTAGAAGACCATATATTGTCTGGCAGCAATCAACAAGTATGAAATGATACATCATTTATTAAGGGTAATGCACTGGACAGGTTGGCTAACCAGGTCAATATGGGTTCGGGTTAAAATTGGTAACTTTTTTTACAGGCTGATTTTAAAATAATATGCTTTACAATAAAAAATTTAACATTTTATTGTTATATTGATTCACAAGTTTTTTACGCATTTGAATACATTATATAGGACTTCCAAAATGTGTGACGAGCTAGAGACATTAATTTGAATCGTTTCATCTATAGTAGAAAAAACATTCTAAACCAAATTGGCCAGTTAGAGACAGAGCAGAACCTAAACCGAGTCATGTTATATATATGGGTTAAAACTCTAAACTCTATGATTGAAGATAATGATTGTAATTTCTCATGTTTCCTACTCTTTTACTTGTTGACATTTGCAGGTTTGACTAGTAGTCACATAATCGACAAACTATGTGTAAGTCAAACTCCTTTATTTTAAATAGAGTATTAAACATAACTATTAGAGTAACTTTACCTTGATGGAATCAGGACAAGTTCCCACTCTGAGCTGTTGAGCCTTTTAACATGCAACCTCAAACTATTCTTTAGTCCCCTGCATCCACCACATGGTTAAAAGAACATATTTCCACTTCAATGCAATTTTAGACCAATGGTATCGTTAGCAAAAAAGTAATAATATGTTCACTTATATGGTACCAATAAAAAGATAAGAATATGTAGTAATTCCTACCTCAAACTCGGTTCAGCCATACAAGGGGTAAAAAACCACCCTTGTTTGCAACTGTATCCAGAATCTGCAATAATAGATCAAGTTACAAGCATATAATAATATGCCACAATTTAATCAATAGGATATTTGATACCAATAACCATAGTCAAACTAAAGAAAGGACCTTGTTCGATATAGGACCTTGCGCAAGGTATGGTTTCTTATTCCGTAAATGATGGAAACCATAGGCCACTTGAGCATCCATTCCTATATTAAGAAAGCTATGTGGATAAAATGGAATCGAATAAAGTGAAAGAAAAGATATCAACAAGACGCCTACAAAGAAAGAAAAATAGAATAAAAATGAGAGTATGTATACCTATGCTGAAATAATTATAGAACACTCCTTGATAACATGAAACTTTCTTCGGTAACTTCCATAAAACTTCTAAATCCTGCAAAGAAGCCCATATAATTTTGGCAAGGGACGAACACAAAGATATTTTTATTACTATTCATTTTTTATATTTCCTGAAAAACTTAGGCTTTTTATACACACATCCACCCTTGTATCAAGAACTTAATTCTAGGATATGTAGTTATACACTTGGGGATGCCAAAAATTAATAAAAAAATTTTACACTCGAAAATTGTTTTTAAGGTATGCATGTAAGAGGTGGATATTTTGACCCATTTACAACGTAGGGGTCAATAGGGGCTATGCTTTATCTCTCGCATGTCAAACAGGTAAAAGTTAATTTTATAGAAAACAGGTTGAAAGTCGCCCAAAGTATGTTTCCAATGCATAAAATATAATTTTAAGGTAGATTATTACTAAAATAATCTACTTTTTGTAATCGCATTTGGCCTTTGACACACTAGTCTTGTTATAGAAAAATACAGATTTTGGAAAAAAATAAGTTTCTACATTCAACCTAATTAAGTATATATTTTTGAACTACAACCATATGTTACCTACCCCAGATGGCATTGATATCGAAAGCTTCCAACTACAAATAAATGTCACAACATGAATAGTATTAGATTTAAAAACAAAAGCAACACCATCAAAATAAGAAAAAATATGCATAAATAACAAATATTGAAATTGTCATTATCTAAAAGCATGATTCACCTATCAAGGTGACTAGTTGGACTATATGTGGCTTTGTCAAGAGTTCTTTTTATGGCTGATCTCCATATAAGAGGAAACGAACCACCCTGCAGATAATAAGTTCAAACACACCTCATGAACTTGAA
>BQNB010104991.1:0-23701 GCA_026074375.1 Tanacetum coccineum
GATGGGTGCGGGTTGGCCCATTTAGCATTTCTTTGGCTTCGGCTTCGTCTTTTACTTTGACTTCTCGGCTTTGACTTTTGACTTTGACTTTTGAATTTTCATGCTCTTTTTTATTCTCGTGCTTGGTTTTGTCGTTTTGGCTTCGTTTTTGTCCTTTTCTTACATATCCGTTACCTGCACAATACAAATGCAAAACATACAATTACAATGTATTTTTGGTACATTTTTGGTCAATTTAGTCCATTTTTAAAGGTCAAAGGCATGTGTATTTAAACACATACCAATCACCAACTAGTAAACTTTTATAAATATTTGCAAAAAAAAATCAAGAATAATACTTCTTTATGATTATTAAACATGTTGTCAAGTTTGTTATTCATAATATAGCTTATTTGATTTTATAAGTTATTTCATTATATTGTGAAGTGTTGGAGGGGATTAAGTTAGTTTGGATGTGTTGATTGTGAAAGAGGTTGAAGTGGTTAGATTAGAGGTTGTTGTTTTGTGAAAATAAGGTTAAAATTATAGTTTTGAAGTGTATAAAATACCCCTAAGCGCAGCCGACTTAGGCAGTAGAGATAGGGATTTTTCGGCTAGTTAAAACCTTAAAAATATGTTAGTACACTTCAATACGATTCTGGGCATATAAAGAGCTTTAAAAAACGGACGTAAAACGAAGAAGTTATGGTCAAAACAAGATTTGTAACAATACCGGCAAATGCAGTTTTTATAACAAATCTGGCAGAAACTGATTTAGTGATTTTGACCCCTTTCGGGTCTAAACCGGCTTAAGTATAAAACTAGAAAGTTACTCAGAATGACTTTTTGATAAAAAAAACTTGAGTTTTGAAGCCCATAAGTGTAAAACGAAGGAGTTATACTTAATCAAACTTGGACAATTTTTTTGAAATTACCATAAATTTTCTGCGCACATTCTTATTTAGTATCAAAGCTGTTAGGAATAGTAAATTGTGTTTTCGGACGTTTTCGGGTCCGTTTGGACTATAAAAACCTTAGGAAATAATATAGTATCACCTATATAATATTTATACGCGTTTTAAACTTTATAAATAATATTTCATAAATAAATTAGACTATATATATATATATATATATATATATATATATACACACCAGTTGCAAAGCCCGCCCGATGGGCGGGCGTGCCTTTTGAGTATACTTGGAAAAATTTAAGTAACGGTTAATGAAGTACGAACATTGTTAAGTTATTATAGAGTGAATAACGAACAAAAATGAATGAACAGTAATCTGATGAGATAAAACTTAATAAAGTAACCGTCAGGTGCAAGTATAAAAAAGGAGTACATGATATGCAATGTAAAAAGTAACACGAATGTATATTCCTTTATGGAAGAATCGTAGCTACGAATGTATTGTATGAATGTTGGCTCGGAAAGTAGTACATGATATCCAATGTGAAAAGCAACACTTTTTGGGAATTTTTTTATAAAGTTAGTAAATGAACAACTTAGTACATTTAAAGATTGCTTTTTGAATTAAGAATGTCACTTGTGTTAGGCGTATCATAATAAATAATGCTTATTAGTCATGTAGTCAATTTATTATGTATTTATTTTATCAGTATTGTAATGTAGTCAATTTAGTGCATACATAGCCCACCCGATGGGCGAGCGAGCCATACTCCAGGAACGAGTGTTGGAAGTACAGAACAAAGTACTCGTGAATGTACTTACACTGACTTTCTCAAATTTCAATCATTAAACATCAAAGGCACGGAAGGAGTTACCGGTCTATCTCAATGGTTTGAAAGGATGGAGTCTGTTTTCCACATCAGCAATTGTACAGTTAAGAATCAAGTCAAGTTTGCTACTTGCACTCTCCATTCAGTTGCTTTAACATGGTGGAACACCCATGTCAAGACAGTTGGTCATGATTCCGCTTATGGTATGCCTTGGAAAACACTCATGAAAATGATGACTGACAAATACTGTCCTCAAAATGAGATCAAGAAACTAGAAATAGAGATTTGGGATCTGAAGGTGAAGGGTACCAACTTGACAAGTTATACCTAACGCTTTCAGGAATTGGCTTTGTTGTGCGGGAGGATGTTTCCCGAAGAATCTGATAAAATTGAAAAATATGTCGGTGGCCTTCCCGACATGATTTATAGGAGTGTAGTGGCATCTAAACCAAAGAAAATGCAAGATGCAGTTGAAATTGCAACTGAGCTAATGGATAAGAAAATCCGCACATTGGCTGAATGCCAGACAGAGAGTAAAAGGAAGTTTGAGGACACCTCAAGGAACACTCAGAACCAACAACAACAGAACAAGAGGCAGAACACTGGTCGGGCTTACACTGCAAGGACTGGTGAGAAGAAGCCATACGGGGGATCTAAACCCCTCTGCGCTAAATGCAATTATCACCATGATGGTCCATGTGCTCCAAAATGCCACAAATGCAACAAAGTTGGCCATTTTTCCCTTGACTGTAGAGGTACGGTAAATGCCAACAATGCTAACAATCAGAGGGGCACCAGGTCGGGTCAGAGACCTACTTGTTTTGAGTGTGGAGCCCAAGGGCATTTCAAGAGGGAGTGTCCAAAGCTAAAGAACAACAACAATCGTGGTAACCAAGGTGGAAATGGCAATGCTCCAGCGAAGGTGTATGTGGTAGGCCGTGCAGGGACTGACCCAGACTCAAACGTCATGACGGGTACGTTCCTTCTAAACAACCGCTATGCTTCTGTCTTATTTAATACTGGTGCCGATAGAAGCTTTGTGTCTACTAAATTTAGCTTCCAAATTGATATCACGCCATCTACCTTAGATTACTATTATGACGTTGAACTAGCCGACGGGAGAATAATTGGGTTGAACACTATCCTTAGGGGTTGTACATTAAATTTCCTGAACCACCCATTCAACATAGACTTAATGCCCATAGAACTTGGTAGTTTTGACGCTATAATTGGTATGGATTGGTTGGCGAAGTACCAAGCGATCATTGTTTGTGCGGAGAAGATTGTTCGCATCCCCTGGGGAAATGAAACTCTAATCGTTCGCGGTGACGGGAGTAACCGGGGAAACGAGACTCGTTTGAACATCATCTCGTGCACCAAAACTCAGAAATATTTGCTAAAAGGATGTCAAGTCTTTTTGGCACATGTTACCACGAAGAAGGCGGAAGACAAGTCGAAGGAGAAGCGACTTGAGGATGTACCCATTGTTCGAGATTTTCCCAAAGTATTTCCTGAAGACTTGTCGGGTCTTCCTCCGACTCGACAAGTGGAGTTTCAAATTGATTTGGTACCTGGTGCTGCACCTGTAGCACGGGCACCTTATCGATTGGCGCCTTCCGAAATGAAAGAGTTGTCGGAGTGGTGTTGAGTTTTATATACACAATAAAATATAATATATAATGTTTTCAAAAGAGCAATTAAGAAAATTCCCTAAGGAAAATTCACTCTTAAAAGATATATATAATATATAATACGTATATTTAACCTGATATATCAAAGTAACAAGCCAGAATACGAAGAGCACCTTAAGCTATTCTTCGAGTTGCTTGAAGAAAGAGATTTGTATGCTAAATTTTGTAACACCCTTAAAAATTGTGTCCGCAGGCGGAAAATATATCCGGGAGTGTTACTTCATAATACAATAGCACAAGATACAAGAGAACGACCTCTAAATGTGTCGTTTAAAAAGAATTAATCTCGTTGATTTTCTTGAAATGATATAACATTTGTCCCATAATGCATTCACAATGAAAACGTAGAAAGTAATACAATGAGATTTGATCATTTTTGCATGTAAGTAGAAAATCCATGAAATGAAATCTTGTCAAATTTAGAACTCCAATTCACTCAGTCAAGCCAAAACCATCTAATTCCACCTGAAAAAAACAGGCTTAAAAAGGTCAACCTAATGTTGGCGAGTTCATAGAATTTGTATATGGTTAAATGTTGAAATCAAAAGATTTATAAAGTATGCATGACCATTTCAATCCTTATAATAGTCGCCAAAAATGTAAGTGTAAATGTAGAACCGAAAGAGTATAGTGTCTACTGCTTCACCACAGTATAATGAAAAGTGTTTAGTAATCAGTAATGTTCAACAAAGTAGTGTGGACCACAAGATTTCCAAAATGTATGTGACTACTATAACAGATACAGTATCACAAAAATGTATCTACTGTTGCGCTAAGCTCATGACACCGACACTAATTTGTGTAGCATATAATACTCCAAGTGTATTCTGCCCCACCGGTGTCTGACCAAGACACCCAATGAGATTCGACATGATATATATCCGTTTATCAGGAGCCCCGTAGGAAGTGAGCGCTACTTACCGATAGGCCATAATTATCCCAATAGATCTATATTATAACAATCCAAGCTCCCTCAATCGGTCCCCGGTCAAGAAATACAGTTCATGATAGTTCGGGCATTTGCGTGTTCTAATCGCATCCAAGCAACATTTAATACATGAGAATGGTTAACAAGAAAACCTTGGTCCAATGAAGAAATAACCATTGTATTCATAAACAACTTTAAATACTTAAATCCATAAGTAGAAAGAGTGCGATATAAATCAAGTAACTGAGTTTGTAAATGAGTATAAGTATGAGTATGTAAACAAGTATGTAAACAAGTTGTAATGAGCATGTATTCTCCCCCGAGATTTGTAAAGTAATTGTAAAACAAGAGAAAGAGGGGCTATAAACTCACCTTTAAGTAGAATGATATAAATGTCGAGAATAAACATCGAGAAGCTGAGAGAAATCCTAGAAACAAAATAAAGTCGCGTCTTAGGATTTATAAATATTACGCGAATAAATATAATTAAGTTTTTATAAAGTTTTTATATTGATTATAACATACGAGACGTACATCTTATAAACATAATTAGTCCATGTTAACATAAGTACGTTAATAAAAAAAATAATTAGACTAATATTCTAGACTAGTTTTCAAAAGTATAAAATAGGCATGGGTCAAAAGTGTTATTTTAAAATTCTATAATATTTATTTGTAAATAGCTTTATAAATCAAGGGTTAAAATGTAAATTTAAAATTTTATAATTAATCTCATGTGATGTACATGATCCAAGTTATTAATTTTTCTTTAACTATATATGCAATGCTCTTTTTAAAACCAACTAGTACTATTTGATGTAACATATGCATGTATAGGTAAAAGTGAATAGAACATGACATATTCTTTCAGTTTGTTGATTAAAACACCTCAAATCTAGCAGCTTTTCTTCTTCCCTTTTTGTTCTTATCAACGACAAGAAGAACAATATCACAATTCACATTCAATTATAATATGTGGCTATCTTGCCCATCATTTCTATTAGTATATAACTACATTATTTATATAGGATATACATTTAAAGTACATCTTCCTCCATAACATTGCTTATTACTGAAGACCCATTTTTATATAAAGATGTTAAACTAACCAATAACCGAATTTACCTTATCGATGTAGCAAACAGGAGAGAGGGGTTGGGGTAGGGAAGAGGAGAGGGAAACTTAGTCGTCGGAATAAGGATGGGTTTCAACCGGAAAACGTTGACACGCAACTGTTGGGGTTCACTTAGTTCTTGGCATAAACACGAGTGAATGAGATTCATGCCGCTTGCGTATAAACACCGACCCAAAATGCAACAATGATCAACGTGAACTCAAAAATAAGCATGGTCGCGAACATGAGCACGATCAAGAACAACTCAATCATGAACGCCAAGATTCAATGTGTGGTCTTATCTACTAACCCCGAACACTAAACCTAAACTTTCAAATCTTGAAAACCACGAACAAAAAAAGAAAACGGTGGCGGCGGTGGGCGGTGGCCGACGATGGGTGGCGGCCGACAGTGGGAGGTGGTGGCGGCCAACGGTGGTGGTGGTGGTCGGTGGTGGTGGTCGGCGGTGGAGAGAGGTGGTGGTGATGGTTGTTCTAGAGAGAGGAAGCAGTGAATTCTAGAGATAATGGTGAGAAAATTCTCTTTCTCTCTTTAAAATGAAAAAAATGAGAAGTGAAAAATAAGGTGAAATGAGGAGGTTGTAGTATTTATAGTGGGAAGAGAAAGAGATGAGGATGTTATCTTTTCTTTTCATTCCTTCCAAAATTACTAGTTTTTAGTCCGTAAAAATTATATACTTTATCCGTAACAATATATTTTTAATAAAAGTCACTAGATTATTAAATTAGCTTCGTAACGAATATATATACGACCATATTCACCGAAATCTAAACACTTTTATTTGAACTCGAGGTGTAAACTAATCGCAGGGGCTATTATTGTAATTTTTTTATTATTAAGGCTCGGGACTCGTTTGAGCCACTTAACGAATGGTTCAAAACACGAAACTTGCGCCATTGCATTCCAAATGATTTTTCCCACAAAATGAGTATTTACATGACTAGTTTTCATAAATGTTTTATAAAATTCATTTAAAATGTTTATTATTTATTTGGTAGTCATTGGGTGTCTCGGGTAAGTTTTGTTCGTAAAAATACAACTTTGACTCGAACATATGCGTTTTTAATAAACGTTTCTGAATAATATGATAAATAATTTATTAAATACTTTTATTTAATAAAAAGTGATAATTAAATATAATTTAATTATTTTTGTGTCGGTACGCGTTGTTCTCGTTTCTAAAATTTTGCGAGGGTATTTCAGTCATTTTCTGCTTGTTTTCGGGTTCTGGGCAAAACTAAAAAGTTGTCCGGAATGTCGTTTTACATCAAATTGCTTTAGGGTCCGGGTCGTGAAAACGTGATTTAGCGGGTCGTTTTTGATAAGTCAACTTAGGAATAACATATATCTTCTCGTTTTCAAGTCAAATAAGTAAAAAAATAATTTGCACCTGAGAGATATGTAATGATAAATATGATTTGTTATTTAAATATGTTCCGAAAAATTACCGGTTACGCGGTAATCGTTTTTATGTGACAATAAAAGATCAAAAGTCAAAAAGTCAAGTCGGACCCGAAAAGTCAAAGGGTAAAATAGTCATTTAAAATTCTGAAAATTGCCGGTTGTTACAGTACCTACCCCTTAAAGGAATCCCGTCCCGGGATTCGATTCTTGTTAACCTACTGTGTGACCAAAAAAAATTTAGGATTTAATAACCAGTTTTTAAACATGGCATAGATAACTTTAGTCAGCAAAATTAGATGTTTCGACACTTCTTAATATACATATTTTGGCTAATTTAACCCATCAGAATAGGTACTTTAGAAAAATATCATTACAAGTTTTATGATTGATATAAACGCGTTATAAAGAAAGTCTCTTAATAGTGAAAACATCAAAGGAGAAAGTGTAGTCGCGTGGGTATGTCTATATAAAGTTTTAAATGTTTAAGGGCAAAGTCTAGTTTCTGATATCTGTAATGTTCGATGATTAATATCGGATGAGGCTAATGGATGTAAGTATTCAACTTACTTAGGCATTACTAGGATGTATCATGACTTAAATTGGTTTACTATTGGTCTTTAATGAATAAATCAACCGAATACTATATCGAGAGATGTTTATCTTGTTTAAGGGGTTTGCATTACCTAGTGGATAAAGTTGTACGAGCTGGGACTGCTCAAGGACCCAACAACAGCAAACATAACAACAATAACTATAACAAACGGTGATGTGATGTGGAGAGTGAGGAAATTATGAGAAACAATATCCCCGGAATAAAGGTCAACAAATGGGAGGAGCTCGTGGGAGAGCTTATGTGATAGGTGGTGGAATATGGTACTCAGTCGTTAGTTCGAGGATGAATCAAATCCATTAGCTCAAGTGGGCACAAGTCGGTTAGCACACAAAACATTCATAATGTAAAGATAGATTTGGTAACTGGCAAAGTATAACTTAAGAATGAGATAAGGTAGTTCAAGTGAGGCCTTAAGATTCTACTGAGTGGTAAGACACGATTGTGTTTCTAGGCCTTTTCGACGGATTCCAATGATTATTGGGTTCAAGTTCATACTCGTGTCATATTGGACACCATTAAGCCCACTCATTTATAATTCCTTATTTACATAAAGAAGCGTCCAAATTTATGTAAGTAAAAAATGATAAACTTATGGTTCGGTGATTTACCAATTTATTTATTTAATTGACAGAGGCCGTCCCACTCCTTTTCGAATAAAGAGATTATAAATCATCCTACTTAATAATTTCTGATGCAATACGCGTACTCACATAACCTTCAAGGTGGTGGATAACATGACAATGCAGTTGTTCTAATGAGCATGGGACGAGTGTTTAAAACTCGTCTTCGGAGGAGGGGATACAAAAACAATCCGGGGAAAATTGAATAGTGTTTCAAAATAGTTAATGAGTACTCTATTTTGTAATTAGAATAATAAGGTCATTATGAACGAGTTACCCATAGCAAGTTTGTATCTATCCTCTATTACAAATCCGCCCATACAAGACTTAATAGTACTTAGATTCAACATAATTCCAGTGAAAACAAAAACTGTGACGGGTTTCATATTAAAACGATAATGTATAAGGTTATGAAAAAGTTTTAGAGGCTATTGTATAACTTACAATGTCTGATGACGAAGTGAGACCATTTGTTGCAACTACATGTCTAAGGAGTAAATGCTGACCATTGTGTAACTTACATGTCTAAAAAATCAACTGGTATTTATATAAATAACTCTTATATAAATAAATGTACGATATACGCAAAGGGATGAAAGCATATATATCATATATATGTATGTCATGTAAGCACTTAATGTAGAAGTAATCGCAAGCAAGTAAGCAAGTAGTGTGTATGCACTTTGAAAAGTTTGATGTGATACTTGTTTGTGAAAACGGTTATAGTTCTAGGGTAAAATATGCAATTAGTTCTCTATACCGAGTGCTTAATATGAATCTGTAATCCACCCAAAAATGTGTTCGCAGCGTAAATTATGTTCGGGAGCGTTCTTCATAATATTAAATTCATATGATTCAATTTGATGGAAAACTCCGAAATGATGTAATTCTTTTATTATATAAAAGATATATATATATATATATATATATATATAATCCGGATCGATTGAGAAGGTTTTTATTTTGAGAAGTTTGAGAAGTTTGAGAAGGTTTTCAAAAATGATAGATTTTTAACTTTGATTCAAGTTTTTCAAACGTAAAACTCATTTTAATGTGTTTATAATCCAAAATGTTAAAAAAAAATTCGAATCAATGTTAAAAAATCTCTCGATTTTGCGATATAAGTACAATACTGAATCATCTATAAAAATTTAATGAACCGTCATCATAACTCGATTTTAACAATGATTTGTGAATCAAATTTGTGATTTATAGTTTTGATTCACTATAAAAAGATGTTTACTTGTGAATCAAATAAAAAAATATGAATCAATTTACTCAAACGTAGATTTCTCAATATTCTCAAAATAAAAATCTTCTCAATGGATCCGGATTCTATATATGTGTGTGTGTGTGTGCGTGTGTGTGTGTGTGTGTGTGTGCGTTGGGTCTAGTTACGCCTATAGGTGAGCTAGATATAGATACTTGGAGTAGCTCTCCATATTGTGTTTTATATTACTGGACCAATAGGATCACAAATAACGTTCTGTCTTTGTGATAAACATAATTAAATGAAGATTATTAGCCATCTTAATGAAGATTTAATGTTTGGTTTGTTTTAAATCGATATTTCGTTTAAAATTATCGTTGACAAATTTAATTATGTTTATCACATGATACTTGTCTATGTGTTTGAATATGCGTCCTATTCATTCAATTGGGTTAGGTACGCCTAAACAGTTGAGCTAGATACTTGGATAGCTCTACCTCGCTGCGCGCGCGCGCGGCGCTCTATTACTGGAACCCATAGGTATCACAAATAATGTTCTGTCTTTGTCTTTAAATTAAGAGCTTAGTTGGACCGGCAGGTGACCCGTTTTTTTTTTTAATAATGTTTCAACAAGTATGTTCTTGATTAATTGATAAATATTTGAACAGTGAACTACCAGTATATAAAATACCATCAAACAGTAAGTGGGTAAAGTCCCGATGGGCTAGGGTTTATCAAGATCACCATTGCTTTAATCCCTAGATAGATTATAATTAAACTAAAAGGATGCTTTATGCGGATGCGTTAATTGTGACAGGATTCAACGTGTCTAGGTCTTAGGATGATGTCCCGCCTAAGTCTTAAGAATGATATGCCGCTTCGAGATAAGAAATCATTGCACTAAATAAACAAACCAGTGTTTAATCGAATTTAATATGGCTAATACGGTTTTCTATTATTTGGCTTGTACCGCTCTTTTATCTTCGGATTGTTTTCTTACATGTTTATTGTGTTTAGAATTGATTATTATCACCATAAAACCTGTGCCAGTCTATCAGGCTGAAACCCTCCCCTCTGCCATTAGAAAACGTATATAGCATAGGTTTAACAAGTAATTAGAATTAACTTAATTAGAGTAATTAAAATACTGATAGAATATAAGGTTAACGACCTCGCTCTTAGTGTTCGACACCCTACTTACCACGAAAACTCCACACGATCGGGTACACTGCCCGTTAAAGTGTTGTGTTAGGATAAGTTGGCTAAATATTATATTTAAAACTTAGTAATCAACTAAATTGACCCTAAACGACAGCACATCAAGTTTTGGCACCGCTGCCGCGCGGAGTGAAAAAGTTTTAACCATTTAATTTTATTAGTATGTTCTAACAATTAGTTTAGAGTAATTTAATTGTGTAATGTAATTTGTTTGTAAGTTTAATTTAATTTTGTTTAAATTCCTGCATTATTTAATTGTTTTTCTTAGTATCTTGTTCTGATAGATCAACTGATATGCCGTATCCACCACTTGGATTACGACGTATGACCTTTCCACTCAGAAAACTCGTATTGTTCTCTACAGTTAAACAACGTATCTGTTCTTCCAAACAATACGGCGTATTCTGTAAATTCAGTACGCCATACTGACCTTCAGCAGACCATACGGCATCATCTAATACAGTAGCAGAACTAAAATTGATTTCCGTGTTTAACTTTATGTATTCTAAAGCCTATCCTACTGATTTATTATCCTTTGCGCGCGCACTCGCCGGTGTAGCATGAATCCATGACAAGAAGTTCACTAAGGATATTACAACTTTTGAAAAACACGAGAAATGAGTATTTCGCTCAAAAAGAAAGGGGATTCTTTTTAGAGGACACTTGGTCTTGTTGGAGTCGAGTTCACCAGAGGAGTGATTTCTTTTCTAATATCGTAGAACATTCAGAGAGAAAACTATAGAAATTTAAACGGAAAACATGGAGCAATACATGAGCAAGACCGTGAAGTTAACAACTATGGTTAATGAGTTGTTAAGGCCCGCAAGAATTAATGACAAAACTCACTTTTCGAATTAAAAGGGCAATATCTCAAGAAACTTCGCGAAAATACTTCCAGCGGTTCAGAACATGAAACGCAAACGAACACATCAAAAAAGTCCTTGAGATGGTTGACTTATTTCATATTCCTGAGGTGACCCAACATCAAGTAATGCTTCGAGTTTTTCCCATGTCCTTAACTGGAGCCGTAAGTCGATGGCTCGGGAACGAACCATCAGGTTTAATTACAAACTGGGAAACCCTAAAAACAAAGTTTCTGAACAAGTAATGCCCACATGCTCGCACTGCAAATAAAATGGAGGAGATTAACAACTTTCAGCAAGAACCGGATGAAAGCCTTTTCCGAGCTTAGGAAATATTCAAGAACTCTTGATGAAATGTCCCCAGCATTATTTAACTGATATGCAGGAAGTAATCTTGTTTTATAACGGTCTTAATGTTCCAACTAGACAAATACTTGACTCTAAAGGTGTCATTCCTACTAAAACTGCTACAGATTCAAAAATAGCCATCCAAGAAATGGGCGAATACTCTCAGAAATGGCATAACGGAACATCCTTAAAAGCCAGAAGTACTAAAACTTCTGACGAACTAGCTGCAATACAAGCCCAGCTCAACAACCTTGGGAGAGAGATTAAGAAAGTCAACGAGAAAGTATACGCTGCTCAGGTCGGATGCGAACTATGCAAAGGACCACACTACACAAAGGACTGCCCACTCAAGGAAGAAGGGAATACTCTTGAAGAGGCTTATTATACACAGTTTGGAGCACCCTATCAACCTGCAGGACAGTATAGAGCAGCAAGGCCAAGATTCTACCAACGCAACAACGGAAATTCTTTGTACCCTGATCAAAGACAGACATTGGAGGAATCAATGACCAAGTTCATGGCTGAGTCAGCAAAGAGACAGGAAGAAAACTCGAACATAATCAAGGAGATTCGAGCTTCTATCGATACGGCTATAAGAAATCAAGGAGAATCGATTAAGACCTTGGAAATTCAAATTGGTCAAATGAGCAAAGTCTTACAATAAAGAGGAATCGGAGGTCTGCCCGGCTCATCAGAACCAAACCCAAGGGACCATGTAAAATCAATCTCAACCACTAAGGCTGATTCATCTGAGATACGCCGTATCGGGCTCACAGCATAGAAACATATTTTCTGAAACGGTTCCCTTCCCAAGGCGACTACAAAACTACTGCTGTGATGATTGGAGAAAGGCACAAGATGTGAAGATTCTGGAAGCTTATGATCACACCTTGCCTCAGAAAGAAAAAGACCCAGGGAGCTTTACTTTACCTTGTTTTATTTATAATGTTTGTTTTGATAAAGCCCTTGTTGACCTAGGAGCAAGTGTGAGTGTTATGTCATTTTCCACCTACACCAACCTTGGTCTAGGAATTTTATCTCACACTAGGTTGACCATTGAACTAGCTGACAGAACAATAAAACAGCCAAGGGGTATTGCTGAAAACGTTCTAGTAAGGATTGGCAAATTTATTTTCCCCATAGACTTTATCATCTTGGACATACCCGAGGATCATACCCGAGGATAACGATGTCCCTTTGATCCTCGGTTGACCATTTTTGTCTAATACCCATTCCAAGATTGATGTTTACAAAAGAAAATTTACTCTAAGGGTCGGGGAAGAAAAACTTGTTTTCAAAAGTATCAAGCCAGCCACTAGCATAATCAGGAGGGTCTTTATGTTAAAAGATCTTGATTAAAAAATAAAGCTTATAAGAGAGGATAACAAGTCATTCGACCCACTTTATGGTAACTACATTAAATTAAATGATTTAAATATACCTTTAGAACCCGATATGAATCAAGATTTTGAGCCAACTTTTGTCAATGAACCTGATAAAGTTAAAACCAGTCCTGAATATTGTTATAAAATGAAATTTTCTTGAACGATTGGGTATAAAAATGTTAATACTGACTACCTCCCTTCCTTTTTTGTTAATTTAATAACCAAAAGCTTTTATTATTCCATAATTAAGGACAGGGACGATCATGAAGGGAAGAGTCCAGCCGGAGCTCTAATAGATATACCTATTTTCGTTGAAAAATTTTCTATTCTTACAGGTTTTACCATCATTGACGATGAAGATGTAACAAGAGACGTTGCGCTTGGCATGCCATTTTTCATAAAAGTAGATGTTGTCGATGCTAAATTATTATGGAGAAGTTTCGACTCAACGAGGACAAAATGCGACGCGAATAATGGATTGGAATGATGAAGAAGAATGGAAAAAGTCAAACTTAATGACTAGCTGAAACAAAAGTGCTTCCCAAGAGATAACCCGATCGTTTTTAATTGTTTGTCGCATTTTTTTAATTATTTGCTCGAGTCTGTCTTCCTAGACACTCCATACGGCGTATCGAACCCCTCTGGATATGGCGTAGGGATGTATCTGGACGTTATCAGTCTATAATTTAATTTCTAGTACTTTGAAACTATTTAATTGTTTTTTTACAGGTTACATACGGTGTATCCTAGGGTTTGAGATACGGCGTATTGATCCCTGTACAGTCGTGTGTTTAATTGTTTCCTGCATTGTAACCATCTGTATATACCGGAGATAGGAATTGCACTTTTGTTTCTAAACTTTATATGCGCTGACCCTTTCTATAAGGAAATCAATGATATGGTACATTCTGAAAAAAGACGTGTGTTGAACTCGTACGAGCATTCTGAAGCCTCATCATCATACTTTTGCTCAATAACTCGAATTGGAGAATCATCCCGAGCAACATATCAGGGGAGTTCCTCATTCTAATTCTATTTCCCATTTTCTTTAATTGTTTTATCTATACAATGAGGACAGTTGTTATTATCTAAGTGGGAGGATGTGAGAATTGAAACACCTACTTGTCCTTTTTTAATAGAAATAATATGCTTTTGCTTAAATTATGCCAAATTTAAAAAAATTTCTAGCATAACTTTTGTAAAAACAACTAGTTAACATTGACCTGCGCACTATAACCTTCTATGATATAAAAATTGTGAGAATTAAGCCTATTCTGTTTCCAAAAGCTTAATAAAAATTCCTTAAAATTATGAGTGTGTTGGTGATGTAGTGGACTTTAGAACTTGGCTTGGTATATCACTCGAGACCACAACGATGAGTACTATGGATTAAATGGAGCTCTCTCACATTTTTTAATGGTAAATTTCTAGGAATACACCAAATTCCTCACACTACTTCGCCGCCCTCCCCTCGCAGCTCCTCAATTAACTAAAACTACACCACGCGGTCGCTCGCTTAAAAACCCGTATAACCATTTGCTTACTCTCACTATAAGAGTAAGATCCCCTAGAAAAACTTATAGAGCCATTCCTGTCTTTTTCACACCATATGTCTATTTTGTTACACTTTTACACCTTAGCCTACCCTGTAGATTAAGCCTACTTAATCAAAGTTACTAGTTGCTTTTGTGTAAAGTTTTATATTTCCTATGTCAAAGTGAAATTTTCTTATTACGGTTTAGGTCGGGAAATTTGCTCAATGCAATGGAAAATATGTAGATCATGTATTTTGTTACTTTCGCGATTATGTATTTGTCTGAAGATGAAGTGTTAAAGGGAAATTATCAAGGATTGAATTATGAATTTGTAAAGACGGGTGGAAATTGCATCGAGATTTATAAAAAATGAAAAAATAGAAAAATGCATCAAAAAAGAGAAGGATGATTGATAGTCGGTTCACTAAACTTAAACCGATGAAATACTTGGAAGGATCGATTATTCGTTGATATGTGGATAAAAATCAACGATGTATCAGTTTCTGGATAATTGCGCACCGTATCACCACTTTTGTAAAAAAAGTATCGTACTTTGGGATGTTCGGTGAAGTTGAATGTTATTGGGAGCCAACTTCAGGTTGTCTATTTTCATTTCTATGATCGAGGCGTTTGTATATATTTCGAGTCTTTATCATAGAACGGTCGGGAAAAGTTACTAGCAACTACCTTATTTGTTCAAGCTTAATCTATTTATTTTGTGAATTTTATTTAACACCAATTTGCTTCCCTTTTCCTAACAACTAACCTTAGGTTTTACTCGAACGAGGTTGAGATCGAGTCATGCATGTCTATTCCTTCGTTACGTCCATGTATGCGTAATTCAGCCACCTTGTTGGTTTATTACTTTTGGGGAAGGTTAGAAGATCCCTACCCTATATCGTTCTTCATCCTAACCCTTGGTTAAACTCGAATAAGGATGTGATCGAACACACATGTCTATTCCGTCATTACGGCCGTGTATGTGTGCCTCAGCTGCCTTGTTGGTGTGGTACTATCGGTGAAAGATTGTTAGAATGATCCACCATAGCCTTATAATAAAACCTAATTTGCCTTTTGACTTGTTTCGCCTTAGCTCTAGTAGTTGAGATGTGTATCCTTGCCAAGCATATGATATGAAGCTAATCACGACCGAGCAAATGAGTGTACCAATTAAATGTTACACCCTAGATTAGTTGAGTGATCTGAGTGTTTTCATTTCCATATTTCGTGAGGTGCTTGGTCTTGTACAGGTGATTAAAATGAAAGAAGTGTTTAACGGAAAAATCCTTGACTTCGGTTGGGATACATTTTCAATATAATCTAGAGTCTACTTGAGGACAAGTAGGATTCAAGTGGGGGGATATTTGATGACATCAAATAACGTCACATTTATACTATCATTTATCCTGAATAAGTTATCCACTTTTATATAATTATTGCAAGAATTTGTACTTAATTGCTTAAAAGTGTTATTTGCAGTAATTAAGGAATGATTTGTGAAGACATGCTAAAAGGCGCATATTTTAGAGCTAAAACGATGATATTTGAAGATTTACTATTTTTGACCAATACGCCGTATCCACAAAAAGAGATACGGCGTATCAGTGCCAACTCTTCACAAGGAAACGCGTATAAACAATTCCCAATACGGCGTATCACTCATCTGCCATATGCCGTATCCAGCTGGATAACTATTCAAAGATACGAAGATATTTATATTTTGGGAATAAATATTGTATTGATTATAAACTTAGCGCGCACTCCAAGGAAAATACCCCCAATACGCCGTATTGGCCTAGCCCAATACGGCGTATCCATTCTTTTTCAGACACTATAAATAGAAGACTCAAAAACGAGTTTTCAGTGTGCAAAATCATATTCTCTATACCATACACATAAAAGATGATTTTCTAAAGAAAAGAAGAGCAACCAAAGGTCAAGCATCGATCACAATTCCATAGAAGACACCGTGTAGTCCCTATACTCTTGTAATCATTTAATTTTTGGTATCGTTCGGTAAAACGTTTAGTTTACCTTGGTTATTTGATCACGCTTGTATAATTACAATGGTTATGGGCTAATACCCTAATGAAGATTTAATGTTTGGTTTGTTTTAAAATTGATTTCTTAATTTATCGTTGAAAGTTTAATTATGTTTATCACATGATACTTGTTACGTGTTTGAATATGCGTGGGGGACCTATCATTCTTATATGTATGGGTTTGTTAGCCTAATAGTTGTGATCTAGATTCTGGTAGCTCTTTCAATATAGTGTTTTATATTACTTAACCAATAGAATCACAAATAATCTCTGTCTTGTTTTAAATTAAGAGTATTGGATGGCTAGGACCTTAATGTTTCAACAAGTATGTTCTTGATTAATTGATAAAGATTTGAATAGTGAACTACAAATATATAAAATACCGTCAAACAGTAAGTGGGTAAAGTCCAGATGGGCTAGGGTTTATCAAGATCACCATTGCTTTAATCCCTAGATAGATTATAATTAAACTAAATGATGCTTTATGCGGATGCGTTAATTATGACAGGATTCAACGTGTCTAGTCTTAGGATGATGCCCCGCCTAAGTCTTTAAGAAGATTATGCGACGCTTCGAGATAAGAAATCATTGCACTAAATAAACAAACCAGCGTTTAATCGGATTTAATTTGGCTAATACAGTTTTCTATTATTTTGCTTGTACTGCTCTTTTATCTTTTGATTGTTTTTTTTCATGCTTATTGTGTTCAGAATTGATTATTATCACCATAAAACCTGTGACAGTCTATCAGGCTGAAAACCATCCCCTTTTACCATTACGAAAATGGTATATAGCATAGGTTTAACAAAGTAATTAGAATTAACTTAATTAGAGTAATAAAATACTAATAGAATATAAGGTTAACGACCTCGCTCTTAGTGTTCGACACCCTACTTACCACAAAACTCCACCTGATCGGGTACACTGTCTGTTAAAGTGTTGTTTTAGGATAAGTCGGCTAAATATAAATTTAAAACTTGGTAATCAATAAATTGACCCTACACGACAGCACATCATTGTGCAACTCACAATGTCTAAGAAGTAAAATGAGACAATTGTGTAACTCACAATGTCTGAGGTGGTTGGAATGAAAATCAAGTGTGTATATAAATAGCATTTATATAGTAAAACATTTTTGTTTTTAAAGAATAAGCATGGCAAAATGGAATGCATCATGGCATAAATGAATGATGGCAAAATATCATATTAGATAAATTAATGTTTGGATAATGTTTAAGACATACGATCTTATCGTATTACTTTGCCTTACGAAATGTTCTATCATTGATATAATAACTCTTATATAAATAATGTAAAATATAATAAGGATGTAAGCATATATGTATGTCATGTAAGCACGTAATGTAAGCAAGTAAGCAAGTAGTGTGTATGCACATGAAAAAGTTTGATGTGATGCAATGTTTGTGAAAACGGTTATAGTCTAGGTAAAATATGCAACCTAGTTCTCTCTAACCTCGGCTCTGAATACCAATCTGTAACACCTCCAAATTGGGTCGCAGCGAAAAGAGAGTCTGGGAGTGTTACTTCATAATACTATTGCACAAGACTTGAGAGAACGACCAATAAATTTAAATATATAGGTTGTTAAAATACGTATAAACACAAACCACAAAAATGCATTTGTTAAAATGTTGAAACCAAATATTTGTAAAGTATGCATGACCATTTCAATCTTTATAATAGTCACAAGAATGTAAGTATGAATGTTGAATCAAAGATGTGTATGACTATCGTATCCCCTACAACAGCCACAAAAAGTTAATTATAGTTGGACCAAAGCGTTTGTAAAGTATGCATGACCATTATATCCAATACAATAGTCACCATATGTGATTACGATTGCCCCCCTAAGTTCATAAAACTACGACATAGACTTATATGTATGCCACTTTATTCAAGGCACAGTAAGAGTTAAGATCTGTAGTTGTTGGCCCAGTATACACCAATACATTGTGCTCTGACATGGTATAAAAAAACGTTCGTCTTCTATTCATCAGAACTAGTAAGTGATACTCACCCGAACGGTGATTGTCCATCCAAATAAGATCAATCTTATAACAATCCGTGCTACCCTCCGATTGACGTTAACAGTTCATGCAACTTAAGCTATTCGATCATTTGTAATCAAAGTACAGTTGTTCGTCCATAAGTGATAAACAAGTATTGAATCCCATTGCGAGAATGAAAATTATATGTGTTAAACTAGTTTGTAATAACCAGTAAATAAGTATAATCCCATTGCGAAGATATGAAAATTATTATGTAAAACGAGTTTGTAATCCACCCTTTAAATAGAGATTAGTAGACAATAGTTTCATGTAACCGATTTGTAAATCAAACATGTACATAGTTTGAAAAACGTACATGAAAACGATAATTACAAGAGTAGTTACGAAATCAAGTATGTAAACAAGTATGTAGAAGAGTATGTAAAAGAGATTGTAAATGAATATGTAAACAAGTTGTAACGAGCATGTATTCTCTCCCGAGATTTGTAAAGTAAATATAAAACAAGTGAAAGAGGGCTATAAACTCGCCTCAAAGTAGACGACAAACATATAGAATCAAATAATCAAGAAGCATAGCACAACGGTAAACCGAAATGGCTGAGTAAGAGACACAACACGACGGTAACAGGACGGTTCAACCTAGAAGATAAAGCTTATCTTAAAAGTATGTTACACTAAACAAATAATGCAAATGAGTTTTCCAAAAGGTGGTTATCAACGTGACACGTTGATAAAAGATTTAGATTTCGCGTTGTAGTTTGGTGGTTGGTTAAATAGTTTGTAATTAAAAACAATACCAAAATGTATATTATATAACCCATATATAATATATATGAACCAACCAAGTATATATTACGTACTATGTATATATATATTCAAGCAATAAATAAATCAATGTAGTGAGAGTATATAGTTTAAAGTATATCAATTAGATATGAAAATGAGAAAGTTAAGTAAATGTCTAAAACATTATATTTCGACACTTTTTTAAAAAAAATCTCTACTTTTAAAATAAGACATTTCCATTTAAAAGAAACGCATGAGTTATTATTAGAGGAAATTTTATAAGTTTTATAAAATCTATAATTTTTGTCTTTTTGTCGGAATTCATGAAAAATGTGAAAAATATTCAAAGTATAGAAATTTTAAAAAATTTCAGCATGACCCATTCGTTTATCGAACGTTTCCATATTTTTTAAAAACAAATATTTTTAACTCTAAAATGATCCGACAAAATCCCAACATTCGTTTCGTATATACATACACTAAAATATCATTTTAATACAATAACGGACCCGAGACGCCCCTTTTGGTTCATCAATACCAAAAGTGCACATATAATCAATAACGGCTATTATGTATGCTTAATATACCAAACATAACTATTTATATACAAAATAAAATAAATAAAAAGATGAAAAGATTAGTTAAGTGATTACTTACAAGTTTGAAGAAAATCCTATTTTTTTAATAACCTAAACACAACCCAAATGTTGTGTACTAACCCCGAACACTAAACCTAAACCTTTAAATCTTGAAAACCACGAACAAAGAAAGAAAATGGTGGCGGCGGTGGCGGCGGCACGGCCGCAGCAGCGTTGGGCGGCGGCAGCCGGCGGTGAGCGGCGGCCGACGATGATGGTGGTGGTGGTGGTGGTTCTAGAGAGAAGGAGCAGAGAATTCTAAAGAGAATGGGAGAAGACTTCTCTGTTCTCTCTAGAATGAAGAAAATGAGAAGTGAAAAATGAGGTGAAATGAGGAGATTACCGTATTTTTAGTGGGAAGAGAAAGGGAGGAGCGGGTTATCTTTTCTTTTCATTCCTTCCAAAATTACTAGTTTTTAGTCCGTAAAAATTATATACTTTATCCGTAACAATATAATTTTTATTTAAGTCACTAGATTATTAAATTATCTTCGTAACCAATATATATTCGACATAGTTCACCGAATCTACAATACTATTATTTGGGACTGAGGGTTGGTAACTAAATCACAGGGGGCCATATTGTAATTTTTGTATTATTAAGGCTCGAGACTCGTTTAGGCTAGATAACAATTGATCAAAGACTCAAAATTCATACCACTGCGTTTAAAATAATTCTTTCACAAAAAGTGAGTATTTACACGACTAGTATTTCATAAATGTTTTATAAAATTTATTTAAAATGTTTGTTATTTATTGGGTAGTCATCGGGTATCACGGGTAAGTTTTGTCCGTAAAATGAAACTTTAACTTGAACATTAGCGTTTTTGAATAAAATGTTAAATAATTTATTAAATATTTTTATTAAATAAATTGTGATAATTAAATATAAATTTAATTATTATCATGTCGGTACGCGTTGTGTGCGGCTTTTCACAATTTGCGAGATATATTCTCGTTTTCAAGTCAAATGAGTTCGGAAATATTCAAAAGTGAAATATAAATAATAATAATAAGTATAATTTATTATTATAATATGTTTGGGAAAATTACCGGTTGTTACAGTACCTACCCCTTAAAGGAATCCCGTCCCGGGATTCATTTTGTGTTAACCGATTGTGTGATCAAGAAAAGATTTAAGATTTAATAAACCAGTTTTAAACATGGCGTTGATAACTTTATTCAGCAAAATTCAATGTTTCGACACTTCTTAATATACATACATTTTGGCTAGGTTTGACCAGGATATTTAACCCATCAAAATAGGTACTTTAGAAAAATATCATTACAAGTTTTATGATTGATATAAACGCGTTATAAAGAAAGTCTCTTAAAAGTAAAAACATCAAAGGAGAAAGTGTAGTTGCGTGGGTATGTCTATATAAATTTTTAAATGTTTAAGGGCAGAGTCTAGTTTTTTATATCTGTAATGTTTGATGATTAATATCGGACGAGGCTAATGGATGTAAGTATTCAACTTACTTAGGTTGTAATTAGGATGGTTATGACTTAAATTGTTGTCAATATTGGTCTTGTAGATGAATAAATTCAACCGAAATACTATATCGAGAGATGTTTGTCTTGTTTAAAGGGGGGGTTGCATTGCTAGTGGATAAAGTTTGTAACAAGCTTGGGACATGTCAAGGATCTACTCAACAACGCAAACATAACACCAATAAATATAACAAACGATGATGGGATGTGGAGAGTGAGGACCTTTCGAGAAACAATATCCCTAGAATAAAGGTCAACAAATAGGAGGAGCTCGTGGGAGAGCTTATGTGATAGGTGGTGGAATATTGTACTAAGTCTGTTAGTTCGAGATTGGACCATGTCCATTAGCTCAAGAGTGTAACCCGTCGTTAGCTATCAACCAACCCAGTTCATGCTTGTACAGGTTTTGTAACTGGCACACACCAACATAAGTAATATCTTTAACGAAATGAGAATCAGGTAGTTCAAATGTGGACATTAAGATTTTTGGCCTGATGGTAACGGACACCTATTGTAGTTTCTAGATATTGTTAATGGTAATCCTCCTTGATTACGGGTTGACGTTCATTACTCTGTCATAATCGGATACAATAAGCCACTTATTTATAATCCATTTACTTACATAAAGGAAGCGTCCTCAATTAGTTAGTAAGAATGATAAACTTATGGTTTCGATGCATTTAAAATTTATTTATTAAATGATAAGGGCGTCCCAACCTTTTAACTAACAGAATTATAAATTTCATCCTACTTAAGAATTTCTGATACAATACGTGTACTCACATAACCTTCAAGGTGGTGGATGACATGACGATGCAGGTGTTCTAATGAGTATGGGACGAGTTTTTAAAACTCGTCTTCAGGTGCTCGGGGAGTAAAACAATTAGGGGAGATCGACATAGCGTTCAAAATAGTTGATGAGTACACGGTTAAAGTAAATAAGATAAAGGTCTTATTAACGAGTTAACATAGCAATTATCGTATCAATCTTCCTATTACAAGTCCCGCCCATACAAGACTTGTAATACTTTAGTGTTATCACCATAATTCCATATAATTTACAAACTGTGTTGGGTTCGTGTTTGCTTACAATGCATATTGTATAAGTAGGTTATGAAAAAAAATTAGAGACCATTGTATAACTTGCAATGTTTGAGAAATAAGTGAGACCATTGTGCAACTCACAATGTCTGAGAAGTAAAATGAGACCATTGTGTAACTCACAATGTCTAAGGTGGTTGGAATGAGAATCAAGTATGTATATAAATAGCATTTATATAGTAAAACATTGTTGTTTTTAAAGAAAAAGCATGGCAAAATGGAATGCATCAGGGCATAAATGAATGATGGAAAAATATCATATAAGATAAAGTAATGTTTGGATAATGTTTAGGACATACAAGCTTATAGTATTACTTTGCCTTAAGATATGTTCTATCATTTATATAATAACTCTTATATAAATAATGTAAATATACATAAGGGATGTAAGCATATATGTATATATGTATGTCATGTAAGCATGTAATGTAAGCAAATAAGCAAGTAGTGTGTATGCAGATGAAAAGTTTGATGTGATGCAATGTTTGTGAAAACGGTTATAGTCTAGGTAAAATATGCAACCTGGTTCTCTATAACCTGGCTCTGATACCAATGTGTAACACCCCCAAATTGGGTCGCAGCGGAATTATGTCCGGGAGCGTTACTTCATGAGTACCTTTTCACAAGATGTGAGAGAACGACCTCTAAATATGTCGTTTGAAAAGTAATCTCGTTAATTTTCTTGAAATCTAAATTGTTGTAATATTTGTCCCAAAGTTTGCATCACAATGAAAAGTATGAATGTATGTAGAAATCCATGAATGTAATCTTGTAAAGGTTAGACTCCAATGCACATCAAGTAAGCCAAGTATCTACTTCACCTGAGAAAAACATGCTTAAAAGTGTCAACATAAAGTTAGTGAGTTCATAGGTTTTTGTAAGCATAAATGTTGGATCAAAGATTTGTAAAGAGTATGTGACCATTTCAATCATTATA
>BQNB010104992.1:0-23701 GCA_026074375.1 Tanacetum coccineum
ATTTTCTTGCCATCTACTAGGGCATGCAACTGTACTTCCCCATTGATAGTTTTAGCCTTGACAGTAGACCAAAACAGTTTGATAGAAGAAATATATATTGTAGGATTAACGGTTAGTGCATACTTTATAGGGTGTGCATTCAAAAAATCCACAATGTGTTCAAACCCATCACTCTCTTCGGGTTTAAACAAAAATGTAACCATGTTATGAGTATCCGCAAACTTTAGATTCGCCATTTGTGTTGGGTTTTGATAACGGATGATAAAATTGAGTTAGGGTTTGTAGTTAGAGAGTATTTGAAAGAGTGAAATTGATTAAAGGATCGATTGAAACCCTTAATCGAAGTATTTATGGAAAATACCCTCAACAGCATTAACTTTCACCCAGCAGTAGTAACCCAACAGTAGTAAGTGTATGCCTAGCAGCATTAAACTAGAACCAGCAGTAGTAAGTTATGCCTAACAGCATTAACTTTGAGTCACCAGCATTAACTCTAATTCCATTCTAAACAGCTTTTCCATTATCAATTTAACACTTTTCTTTGCTTTTTCTGCAAAATGTTAGTCCAAAAACCAAGAAAACACAAGCCATAGCAATTTTCACAATTATCACAGTATTAATTATATCTAGCAGTATTAAGTATAACTAACAGTTATAACTCATTAGTATTAAGTATAACCAGCAGTACTAATTATACTTAACAGCAGACACTTTTGATGACATGAATAACAGTACTAATTCATACAAAACTTTACAAAAACATAAAGAGATAAAAGACTTTAAAGATTCATCATTCCAATACTAACAATCAAATATTGAAATCTACTTACATCAAAAGCTTTTGTAAGCAACATTCTTGTCAGTATTGACTTTGACCATCTGAATTAATTTATTTTCATTGCAATCTCTAATAAAATGATGTCTGATCTCTATATGCTTTGTTTTTTAATAAAAAAATAGGATTTTTAATTATGCAAATAGTACTGTTATTGTCAATAAAGATTTTGGTATGCATAAAATTGTACTCATAATCAAGTAGTTAATTCTGAATCCAAAGCACTTGTCCATAGCAATTTGAAGAAGTCACATACTCAGCTTCTGTTGTGGAATTTGCAACCACTGTCTGTTTCTTGCACTGCCATGATATTAATCTACATCTAAGAAATTGACAACCTCCTGTTGTAGACTTCCTATCCAAGCTTGCTCCAGCATAATCACTATCAGTGTATGCTACCAAATCAAAAGGAGAATCTTTTAGATACCAAAGGCCCAATTTTGGTTGACCTTTTAAGTACCTAAAAATCCTTTTCACAGCATGAAGATGTGAAACCTTTGGATGGACTTGGTATCTAGCACATGCACACACTACAAACATGATGTCAGGTCTTGAAGATGTAAGATACATCAATGAACCAATCATTGACCTATACATATAAACATCCACTTCTTCACCATCTTCATCCTTGAGCAAAGGCTTTTGAGTTTCCATTGGTGTGCTTGCAGTCTTGACTTCTGTAAACCCAAATTTCTTTAAAATTTCTTCAACATATTTATCTTAACTAATAAATATGCCATCCTTCTTCTGCTTCACTTGTAATCCCAAGAAGAATGTAAGTTCTCCTATAGAACTCATCTGAAATTTCTCATGCATCAACTTCTCAAATGCAAAGCATAACTCCTTCTTTGTTGAACCAAAGATGATATCATCCACATAAACTTAGACCAGCAAAATATCACCTTTGTGCCTTTTGATGAATAAGGTCTTGTCAATTTTCCCTCTTTGAAACCCATTGTCCAACAGATATGTTGACAAGGTTTCATACCAAGCTCTAGGAGCTTGATGTAGTCCATACAGTGCTTTTTCAACCTTGTATACTCTATCAGGAAAGTCCTATATCTTCAAATCCTGGTAGTTGCCATACAACACCTCTCTTCAATCTTCCCATAAAAGAAAGGGCACTTTTTACATCCATTTGATATACCACAAAATCTTTAAATGAAGCATAAGCTAAAAATAGCCTAATTGCTTCAATTCTTGCAACAGGGGCAAAGACTTCATCATAGTCAATCCCTTCTTCTTGTGTGTATCCTTGAGCAACCAATCTTGCTTTATTTCTTATCACAATTCCCCTTTCATCCTTTTTATTCCTGAAAACCCATTTAGAGCCTATAGCCCTTTTTCCATTTGGTAAATCCACTAAAGTCTAAACTTCTTGTAACTTGAATTGTAGAAGCTCTTCCTGCATAGCCTCTATCCAGCTTGGATCCTTCAATGCATGAATTACCTTTTTGGGTTCTTCCTGTGATAAAAAGCAAGCAAACAAGCAGTTTTAAAGGTCTTTATGGTTTGTTCTTTGTTGAATAGTACTAACAAACCCAATTGTTCCTTCAAATTCTTTGACATATTTCTTGTTTGTGTAGCTGATTTCAAATCTCTAATTACTTGATCAAGAGGATGATCTTTATGAATTCTTATAGTTGGATTAGGACTAACTTGGATTGTTGTATCCAAATTGTTCATGTCAGCCTCTACACCATCATCTTCATCATTTCTTGAGAAGTTAAATATGTTATAATCTTCCCAAAGCATGCATATTTTGATCAAATGGAAGTTTAATACTTGTTATTCCACCAACAACATTAACCCCATTTATGCCAGCAGCATTAACAGTGTTAGTACTGTTAACATTATTATCCTTCTCTTGATCTTTACATTCACTATCTTTCCTTGATTCGTAATCATCCTTCTTTTCATCATACATCTTGAAGGTTGTGGATCCACAATCCATGAGAACTCTTTGGATCTTAGGAAAATGGTGGATCAGCAGTCCATATTGGAAGCAAAATGTAATCTTTGACAGGTTATGTCTCCATTTTAGCTTGACCTGCATTATCACTTGCTTTTGTACCTATAAAAACCATTCGACTGTGTACCTGCAACAATTAGCTCATAATTCATTGTTCTTGTTAGTGCATTAATATCAAATAGCCAATCTGGTCCACTACCTACAACATTAGGTGTACTCTCACTAAACCTAATATGCAAGTTTTCTTCCACTATCCTTGTTCTACTATTGAATACTCTAAAGGCTTTACTATTCAAAGAGTATCCAACAAAGAAACCTTCATCAGCCTTACCATCAAATTTGCCTAAGTGATCTATGGTATTAAGAATGGTAACAAGACACCCAAATGGTCTCATAAAACTTAAAGTTGGTGTTCTACCATGAAAAAGTTCATATGGGGTCTTGTTATGAGGCTTAACTACTAACACTCTATTTTGCACATAGCAAGCAGTATTAACTGCTTCTGCCCAAAAAGTAGTTGGCAACTTAGAATCAGCTAGCATAGTCCTAGCAGCCTCAATTAGTGTCCTATTCCTCCTCTCAGCAACTCCATTTTGTTGAGGAGTTCTAGCTACACTAAATTGTCTTAAAATACCCTTCTTCTCATAAAACTGATTCATTTCTCTGTTTTTGAATTCAGTTCCATTATCACATCTAATTATCTTAACCTTGTGATCTACTAGATTTTCTATCCCAGTTATAAAGGACTTAAGAATGCCAATAGTCTCATCCTTAGTAGCTAGAAAAAAAACCCATGTAAACCTACTGTAATCATCTGTGACAACTAGGCAATACATTTTCTTCATAAGTCTTTTTACAAATGTTGGACCAAATAAGTCCATATGTAACAAATGTAAAGGAAGACTGATTAAGTTCTCTGTTTTGGACTTACAAGAGGCTCTGTGCTGCTTTCTCTTTTGACAAGCAACACATGTTTGATCATTTTCAAAAAGTTTGGAAGGTAAACCCCTTACAAGATTTCCCTTAACCAGATTTATTCATGGTTTTAAAATTAAGTGACCTAGCCTTCTATGCCAAAGTTTAGATTCATCAGATATGGATTTTGCAAAAAGGCAAGTTAAACCTCCTTTAGGAACTATGTTCTTTAAATCAACACTATACATATTGTTCTTTCTAGGAACTCTAAGTAAAACTTGACTTTCATCAATTAACTTAAAGTTTGGAGATAAAATAATACATTCAGTGTCATTAAAAAGAACACTATTCTTTTTATCACACATTTGTGAGACACTAAAGAGATTAAACTTTAACTCTCTCACAAAATACACATTTTTAAAATCTAGATTACCAGTTTTAATGGTACATTTTCTTGTGATTTTCCCTCCTTTGGGGTTCCCTCTAAAAGCAACATATCCTCTATCTATCTCTTCATAGTTTGTAAGATAGGACATGTTTCCAGTTATGTGCCTTGAGCATCCACTATCAATCACTCCCCTTGATCCTATAAATCTATTTTTAAATTACCCTGCACATTAGATAAGAAAATCAGTTTCTTTTGGGGACCCAAGCCATCACTGACTTGGATCTGCCTTGTGCGTCAATATAATCAAACCTTTTTAGGATGATTGATGCACTGTTCTGTTTAGAAACAAGGTCTAAAACTTTATGCTTTGGTTTCCAAACCCAATAAGCTGTGGCCTTAACAACATTAAGATTATTTCCCTTAACAACATTAACTACTGCTTTTGGCCTAGCAGTATTAATTTTTTATCCCTAATAGTATTAACCCTTTGATTAATATTACTGTTTTTAAATGTTGTGTTCTTATGAATGGGCCTTTTATTAAATGTGCTGTTTTAGAAAGATATGACATTGGTCTAGCAGCATTCAATGTTGTATTTGAGTGAGTAGTATTAACTTGTCTAGCAGTATTAACCAATACTGGTGTTTTTGAAATATTTTGTCTAGCAGTATTAATTGATACTAATTCAGACTTCATTAGTACTGCTCTTGGAACCATGTTCTTTTTAGCACAGGGGTGAGTCTTTTTAGCAAAGTTTTGATGATTCACCCTTTGAGAATTGTTCCAAACAGGTTTTACCATCCTTTGATTTTGAAACTGTTTTTGATGGTAATTACAATCAACTTGTAAATGATTAAAGCTTCCACACACATAACAGGCCTTATTAAACATCTCAAAATTGCTTCCTAGTTTTTGAGACATCATATTGTTCTAATTTTTTTGATTGCCTCTTGGATTGTGAGTGTTTTTCCTAAGTTGCTCAACTTGTTTAACAGTTTTCCTAGCAGTTTTTTCATGTTGTTTAGATTTGAAAAACTCTTTCTTAACAACACTAGGCCTAACTATTTTTTTTCAGTTTTATGCTGAGACACATCCTCTTCTTCATCATCTGACACCCATTCTTCAATAATTGGGGCATCAATATTCTTCCTAACTACCTTAGGTTCTTCTTTACTAGACATAGTTTGACTGTTCTTAACTACAGGCTCATTAACAAACTCATCTAAACCAATAAAAGACAAGTCAGGTGTTAGAGGCATGAAATTTCTGGTGTAAGGAGGTGGATTTGCATTATAATTTTCATAGCCTAAACCTTTCTTGTAATTGTCAACTATCTGACACTCTATGATCTTGTTTAAACTTTTAGATGCATGTTCAAATTTATCTACATTAAGTTGAATGCCATCTTTTTCTTTTTGAACTATTTCAAGCTTCTTCCTAAGCTCTCTAATGCTATTTCTCCTATATGAATTTCAAATTTTAAGCCCTTAATATCTTGTAAATAAATAGACTTATTTGCTTTATAAAAGTTTTTCTTCCATTGACTCTAAACCTGTCTTATAACCTAAAACCATTAACTCATATTTCTTTAAATCTTTTAATAGTGTATCATTTTGAGATTTAAGAGATTCAATAGTTTTCAAACAAGATTTTAAACAAATAGAATCATTGGATACCTTTGAGTCGGAATTTAAAGATGAGAAAGCCATGAGTGCATAATTAGGCCCTTCCTCTGCTTGATCACTCCAGTCATATCCACCAAGACCATCACATGACACCAAAGCCGTAGAAGTAGATATTTCCACAGGCGCACTCCTTTTTGAGCTTTCCTTGTTCCTGTTGTCTTGATTTCTTGGAGCTCTGCACTCCCTAGCAAAATGTCCCCTCTTGTGGAAATTGTAGCACTCCACTTTGGACTTATCAAAATGAATAGTCTCATTGCCATTAACAGTAAGCTTCCTTCAAGTATTCTTCAAAAACCTTCTAGCCCTCATAGTCAACATGGCCATTTGCCATCTCAAATCCATCTCTTCCATGTCATATGGATGGATTTGTTGCAAGTCCTTATGTACAAGCTGAGGACTATTTGGTTGACTAGCAAAGAATCCACAAATAACAGCATCACTCAAGTTATCAATATTTGTAGAGTTAGTTGCATTAACTTGAGTGCTAGCAGTAGTAACTCCATGATCAGTATTAACTGCTTCATTAGTGTTGTTATTTGAAGAGGATACAAAAGCCATGTTCTGTGTGCTTGAACTTGAGCTAGACATCCCTTTAACTTCTGGTTCATACACCTTGAGGTTGTTGTAGAGATCATACATGCTCATTGTATCCAAATCAGCCTTATTCCTCCACACAATAGCATGTGTGTTCCACTCAGGTGACAAACTTCTTAATAACTTTTGATTAACATCTTCTTATGAAAGCTTTTCACCCAAAAGCTCCAACTGACTCACAAGCTTTTGAATCCTATCAAAAGTTTGATCAAGCATCTCTGAGCTTGGAGCAGTGAAGTTTTCATATTGCTGCTTTAAGAGATTCCTTTGAGTCTTCTTTGTAGCTGCATTCCCACCAAATCTCTTTTCAACAGCTTTCAGCAACTTCTTAGCATCCTTTATAGAGTTAAACTTTAATTGATGTTAATTGGGAATGCCCATCATTAAAGTACGTATAACTTTCACCTCCAATCTTCTCTGAGCCTTTTCTTCAGCAGAAGTAATAGGCATCTCTGTCATCTACAATTGTTATTTTTGGCAAGGTTGCACCATTCTCTATGACTTCCCACAGTGCATAGTCTATCATCTGGATATATAGTTCAATCCTCATCCTCCAGATCTCATACTCACCAGGTTTGAGCATGGGAACTTTGGATGCAGCCACCATGTGTGCAGAATCTTGATTCATATCTTTTAGCAAAAGATCTTGTGTATAAAAACAGGTTCTTCTTATTCAAAGCTTTTTAACAAGCTCTGATACCACTTGTTGATCCCACTTCAATAGATCGAATTCCTTATGCTTGTTTAAGGTTTAGTTATATTAGATAAATCTAACACAACTATAGTAAAAGCTTTGTTTGAATGTATTAAAGATTATGCGGAATCTAATCTTTAATATTAACAAGAATTATCAATGAAACAGTAAAACGATGAACATACAATTCAACATATAAGCTCCAATATTATTAATGATAACAATACGAATACTCTCAAAGTATTAGGGTTACAAATACCTTGAAGCTAAGAAAAAGATTGATTTTTGATTTTGGTACATCAATCTCTATGCCCTAAGACCTCCTTTTATACACCAAGGAGTCTTACTCGGCTTACAATACTTTCCTAAGTATATAAAATCTTTTCTATAAATAACTAATACATATCAAGTAAACAGTACTAACTTACACTAGCAGTACTAACTTAATACTAGTAGTACTAACTTAACACTAGCAGTACTAACTGCTTAGAATATTTTCTTGAGCAGTAGTAACTCTTCAGCAGCATTAACTTCAAGCAGTCTTTGTACTAGCAGTAGTAACTTTCACTAGCAGCATTAACTTTTGTACCAGCAGTAGTAACTACTTAGTATATTTTCTTTGAAATTCATGAGAAACACTAACTTTATCAGAGCAGTATTAAGATAAACTTGAGCAGCAGTAATTCTAACAGCATCAAGAAGACTTTTAATCCCAGCAGTTCTAATATCGATAGACCCGATTGTGCATCGAAACCTGTCCTTTGTAACCTATGATCTCAGGTCCCCATTGGCCACGAAGGGTGAGTATCTAGTCTAGAGTGATTAACCCCCAACTATCCTAATGACCTATCTAATGCCAATAATCCCACTTCTTGGCTATAAATGCTCCTGGAAGAGTTTCCTAAATTTTATAAGTATCTATATTACTGTAGGTGGCGATATGAGCAATCCCTACACTAAGGTCAGTTGTCAACCTATCCCTGGTACCCGGTTAACCCTTAATTCAACTGATAAGCCTACTGTAAAGTCTAACAGGATCTACACTAGCCCTCAATACTACCAAAACTTTTTTTTGAATGGCGGAATTTTATTAAAAAGCTAACAAGGAGCTAGGAACTTACAAGATTACAAGATGAGGGTTTTTAAGCCAATCGATCCAACTAAAAGAAGCCTTACATCTATATTTGCACCAATAAAAAGAACAGGACACAATATCCTCAAAAAAAGACGCCTTCGTAGGAAGATCTAAACCAAAAATACTCTTGTTGCGAAAATTCCAAAACAATGATTAATTGTTGTTGAAATCATTGTTGAAATTGAAGTACGTGAGTTTTGGTAACGATTAATGAGCTTACGGGGACGAACGGTGCACAATTCTATCAATTTAAAATGAGTAACCATTGATTAAAACTCAAATTAAGACTAACGGGTGCAATGATGATTCCATGTTTGTCTGACTAACGTTTGTTAAATAAGAATTAAGGACAAACAATGTAAAGTTGATAATTATCCAAGCTTGCATTCTTATTACTTAGTATGCTGGATGCATTCTCTGAATTAGTGTCTTCTTGTCTCAGAACAATTGTTTTGTATGACATCTTAAATCATCTTATCCATGAAACAATATTCAATGCTTGTGATTGGATTTGACTGATCTTCTTGTGTCTGCATCAACTTCTTTTGTTTCACAATTGTGGATTTCGTTGTTGTAAAGAATTATCTAAGCATAGTATTTTCCCAAGGGAATCCATGTTTACAAACATTGCATCCTTAAAGAGAGTAATCAAATCTTGATATTTCTGCAAAACGTCTCATTAGAATTCTAAATGAAAGCATTTTCAAAGTTGTTATGAGTTTAGTCAAAATAGTTCATGCAATCAGTATGAGAAATTAATTTCTTTGGACAGCATGATGTATCTAGTAAATCCAAGTCTTGAGCTAATGTTACCTTTGAAAGAAAGGCATGGTAAACCAAAATCTTGTTAAAGTATCTGTGAGAACTTGAATGTGACTGAATTGCTCCAAGACATTTCATGGCATCGTTCTTTAGAAAGTTATGTCTTCACTTGAACTATATAAGTTGAACACCAAGAACAGTGTCATTTAAATGTGAAGAACACTTATGTTGGAGTGTGCAAATGGAATAGGTATTTGATATTTTGATGTTGTGCGATGGATATCAGATCTTAAGTTAGATAAAGTGATTTTTTTGTGGTTTTGTTGTTGAAATCGTTAGTTTGACGTTAAAGTACTTTGGATTTAATTAACTATTATTAGAAAAAACTTTGAAATATAAGACTAAACGATGAAAATGATTAAAATTAAAAGGTTAAATAAATAAAAGAGATTGAAAAATAACAACGAAAAGTGAATAATGTATTAAAAATAAGAGGTTTAAAAATTAAAATCTATGTTGAAGTAAAAGTGACTAGTAAGTAAAGATAGTCTATTAACTAGTAGAAAAAGTTGATACTTAAAATGAAAATCAAAGGGATAACAAGTGAGAACAATTTTGAAAGATTAAGGTCTTAATATAATAAAAGGATTAACTCTAAAGGTTTTAAGATTTAAATAGGTTTGAAAGTATAGGGGGGGGGTTTTTGGGGGAGGATTAAAAATTGAAAAAAATTAAAATTTAAACAATTATAAAAAAAATCATGCGCTATTGTACTTCATCTTCTTCGTTTATTATTTCTTAAGAATAGAACGAATGTGTTTATTATCTCGCGGAAATGGATATGTTTGAACATGTTGAAATAAATATACCACATTATCAAAAAGGTTGTCACGATCCCAATGATATAAGTTATACGTTCCAATAGAGAACCGTTACTCGAAACCGAGAAAACCGAAATAAACTTAAAACATAAACTGGCGAATTTGGTGACTTATAACATTCCAAACAGCTAACTGCTAGTTCGAGACGAGAAGAGTCATTGCTAGTCCGGTGAATAAAGAACTCGAGTTCGTGGCCTTCAATAACAGCGAGTTTCGGTGACCTTTAAAAACTGCGAGTCGTGACCTTTGAAAATTGGCGATGTTCGGTTAATGAAGGAGTAAGCGAGTTCGTTCCTTCATTACTGCGATGTTTCGGCTGAATGAAGTACTCGCGTTCGGTGCTTCTATTACTGCGTTTACGCTGCCTGCGTATCCGGTTGTACTATCATCCTTGTTGTCTTCTTCTCTACTCTTTCCTTCTTGTTTCGTCTTTCAAACTCTTGTTCTTGCTCCTAAAATGATGATCTTTGTCTTCCTTTGATCTTGTTGAACCATGGACCCACAAAGAAAAAACACGCCAAAAAGAACTTTAAATAGCTCTTGTAAATAAGCTCGATGTACAACTCGGAAATAAGCTACAAGTATAAGCTACAACACAAAACTTGAAAGAAAGGTTTGCAAAAACAAAAAAACGTAACAAAACCCTGATGACGAAAAAGAAAGAAGGAGAATAAAAGAAAGCAAAAAAATAATAATAAATGATTGATGTTATGTTAAGAAAGACAATGCAATATTTGGTTACCAAACTAGCCAACATGAAATAGTTAATACCCATATTATTGTTGCATCTAAAACTTAATAACTTAAAGCAAAACGAAAAAAAAACAAATTAAGTTTATTATTCAAATTCGTTTCATAAGTTTATTATTCGAATAGATATTTATTAAATAGTGCATTTGTTATTGTATGTTTTTCTTAACGAAACGCAAAGACAAAAAGACGAAACGCGAAACCAAATAACGAAACCATACCCGTAGCTCTGTATACCAAATTGTTATTCCCAAAAGTAATCACCATATCACAACAATAAGCCAAACCAATAAGAAATAAGCTATAAAAGAATAAAAGAAGAATGGAAAATTAGAGAGAGAAAGTAGAGAGAGAAACAAAGATGGAAGATTAGATTAGAGAGAAGTTTGGTGAGTTACAAATGAAAGCAAATGCAACCAACACCCTCTCCATGTGTGGAGAGGTCCTATTTATACCCTTAGCCAACATATGAAGTGTGGGCTTTCTAAATGGGTCGGGCTTGGCTTAACTTGGGCTTTGAACCGAAACAAACTAAATATTAGATTACAATCCAAGCCCGTTAATACCCGACTAGCCTCTTACATTACAAGACTTAGTTTGACTTTCTAAGACCGATAACATTCTTGTTTGACTTAATATAATTAAGGCTAACAATTCATGTTATCCCAAAAGTTAACCCATATCACAACAATAATCCATACCAATAAGCAATAAGCTAGAAAAGAGATAATGGAAAAATGGAAAATTAGAGAGAGAAACAAAGATGAAGAGAAATTAAGATTAAGGGGGAGATAAGCTTGATGAGTTACAAATTAAAGAAAATGCAACCAACACCCTCTCTATGTGTGTAGAGGGTCTATTTATACCCTTAGCCAACATATGGCGTGTGGGCTTTCTAAATGGGCCGGGCTTGGCTTAACTTGGGCTTTAACCCCGAAACATAGAAAATATTAGATTACAATCCAAGCCCGTTAATACCCGACAGTAAAGAGCTAAGTCTTTTGACTGTAAGTAAGCGACAATGTAAATAAGGTATGTAATAAGCTGTAATACCGTCGAATAAGCAACACAAAAACAGAAAGAACAGTTTTGTAAAAAAGTACACAAAACAACAAAACCATCCTTGGCTTCTTTGTTGCCTTGTCTCGTTCAAACCATGGACCACAAGAAGATAAGCAAAATCAAGAAGCTCAAATAAGCTACTTTTGAAGTTGGTAATGAAAGTTTAAAACTCTTTGTTTGGAATAAGTTTAAAAACTAAACAAAAAATAAGCTACGAAATGCAACTATTATCAAAATAAGCAAACACGCTTGTTTGACTAAAAAGCAGAAGGCATTAAGTTAAAAATACAGTTTTATACCAAAGAATAAGCCGCGTGTAGTAAAGGCTTAATAAGCTACAAGACGATGACTGTAAAAGAGCTAAGCTTTTGACTTAATAAGCGACATAAGCTAATAAGTTTGAATAAGCTGTAATACCGTAGAATAAGCCAACACAAAAACTATAAAGAAACTGTTTTTATAAAGACACATAATCCACACAGGGGAGAATGACAAGAATACAGATTACTGACCTTGTTATTCCATCGCTAAACTTTTTAGTTGCACCTTAAAATAACGAACTAATAAGCCCAAATTAATGTTTCAACACTAACTTCTTTAAAGCCCAATAAAAAATAACACAAAAAAGAAAAAAAATTAGTTGTGACATTAAGAGATTTAAACTTTTTGTTTTATGCAAAGAAATATCTAAATAAGAGAAAAATAAGCTTAAAGAAAATAAGCTAAAAACAACAAAAAGCTCAAATAAGCTCACAACAACAAAAACCACTAAACCAATCCGAGCCTCTTGATACCAAATGTTATCTATTAACATCTCACTCCAAGATTGTTGATATTGAATAAGTTGGCAAGTCCTGCTCAGCCTTCGATTACTAAAACCAAAGTGCACAAATCGAGTCTAGAGCCTAAAAGAGATCAAATTATAAATCTCATTAGGACACAATTTCAAAATACACTTGTTGAACACCATACAGTTCATAAGTTGTAACAAAGAGTACTATGCATCATCCTCGAGATCTTGCCAGAACATTCGAGTGATACTTAAGTATTTACCGTGAAGATGGAAATCCTGCTTGAGCCAACATCAAACAAGCTCTTGGTAGGTGACTTGCGCGAGTCTATATGAATCAAACTTGTTTCAATTGGAAAGAAAAGATGGTACGATTCTATGTGAATTAAACTTGTTCTCGTAAAATGAATTGACGTTTAGATAATCAAAAAGATAAGAAACTATCTGATTCACTCTTACCTCTAACCAGTGTTTTTTGCTTTGAGACGCTCGGTAACAGAACGTCATTACAGCTGCATAAACCAAGTCAAGAAGATTCAAATGCATTAACCTGATCATAGGCAGTATTTATACTGATTAACGGGGAACCATGGTTATTGCAACCGTATTCGACGAAGTGACAAAGACACTTTCGTCCATATCTGTTGTTTATTACTAACCTTTTAAATGTAGATTCAAACGTCGGTGTTGCAATTATGTACCGGCAAATTCGGATTCATTACCACATACTCATACTCAAGCTTTCAAAGTCAATCATTCAGTATAAAGATTGTTGATCCTAAACTTCCTCAAAGATCTTTAAAGTCAAATCAAGAATCGTATTTTGGGAAGCTTATTAGCCTTATGTTCATATAAGTCAAACAAGAATGCAATAAGTATGAGTATGTCGGTCAAGAGCACAAGTTGATCAAGAAAGTAAAATCAAGATGATTTAAGTCAAAGAGATGATGCAAGATAAAGATCTCAAGAACTCAAAGTCAAAAGATAAAGGCTCAAAATCAAGATCACAAAGCATGAATGAACAAAGCCATTACAAACAAGCAAAGACTAAGACCGAAGATAAACAAGGCAAAGCATAAACGTTAAAAGTCATATCATTAACATTGGGGGAGACAATGATAAATCAAGACAACCTCCTACAAGAATGTTATTGGTCGTACAAGAACGTCAACATAGAAGATCAAGTCTTTTACATCCTTAATAGAAGAACTTAAAGAAGACCTCAATAGTGGAGGAGTTTGAAGAAAGAGACCTCAACATTGGGGGAGATTGTTAGCCTTAATTTATCCTTGTTCTACTATTGGAATTACTTAAAGGTCCTTTACGTTCAAAAGAGTATCCAACAAAGATAACTTCATCTGCCTACCTTCAAGTTGCCATAAGTGATCTATGGTATTAAGAATGTAGCAGGACACCAATATGGTCTCATAAACTTTAAGTTGGTGTTGTTTTTTACATGAAAAAAGTTCATATGGGTCTTGTTATGAGGCTTAACTACTAACACTCTATTTTGCACATAGCAAGCAGTATTAACTGCTTCTGCCTAAAAAGTAGTTGGCAACTTAGAATCAGCTACATAGTCATAGCAGACTCAATTAGTGTCATATTCCTCCTTTCAGCAACTCCATTTTGTTGAGGAATTCTAGCTATACTAAATTGTCTCAAAATACCCTTCATCTTATAAAACTGATTCATTTCTTTGTTTTTGAACTCAGTCCCATTATCACATCTAATCACCTTAACCTTGTGATCTACTAGATTTTCTATCCCAGTTATAAAGACTTAAGTAAGTCCCGCTATTTTTGCCTAGTCTCATCCTTAGTATTGAAAGAAAACCCAATGTAACCTAATGTAATCATCTGTGACAACTAGGCAATACATTTTCTTCATATAGGCTGTTTACAATGTTTTTCTAATACCAAAACGAAGGTCCATATGCAACAAATGTAAAGGAAGACTGATTGAGTTCTCTATTTTGAACTTACAAGAGGCTCTGTGCTGCTTTTCCTTTTGACAATGCACACATGTTGATTATTTCAGAATTTTTGGAGGTAAACCTTCTTACTAGATTTCCTTGAACCAAATTTATTCATGGTTTTAAAATTTAAGTGACCTAGCCTTCTATGCCAAAGTTTAGATTCATTAGATGTGGCTATTGCAAAAAGGCAATTTAAACCTCCTTTAGGAACTATGTTTTTTAAATCAACACTATACATATTGTTCTTTCTAGGAACTTCTAAGTAAAACTTGACTTTCATCAATTAACTTAAAGTTTGGAGATAAAACAATACATTCAGTGTCATTAGAAAGAACACTATTCTTTTTATCACACATTTGTGAAACACTAAAGAGATTAAACTTTAACTCTCTCACAAAATACACATTTTCAAAATCTAGATTACCAGTTTTAATGGTACCTTTTCCTGTGATTTTTCCTCCTTTAGGTTTCCCTCCAAAAGTAACATATCCTCCATCTATCTCTTCATAGTCTGTAAGATAGGACATGTTCCCTGTCATGTGCATTGAGCATCCACTATCAATTACTCCTTGATCCTGTAAATCCATTTGTGGATTGCCCTGCACATTAGATAGGAAAATCAGTTTCTTTTGGGGACCCAAGCCATCACTGACTTGGATCTGCCTTGTGCATCAACATAATCAAACTTTTTTAGGGTGATTGCAACACTGTTGCGTTTAGAAACATGGTTTAAAACTTTATGCTTTGGTTTCCAAACCAACAAGTTGAGGCCTTAACAACATTAAAATTATTTCCCTTAACAACATTAACTACTGCTTTTGGCCTAGCAGTATTAAATTTTTTACCCTTAACAGTATTAACCCTTTGATTAATTATTCAACTACTTTTTAAATGTTGTTTCTTAAGATGGGCCTCTTTAACGTTAATGTATGTCTTTTTAGAAAGATATAACATTGGTCTAGCAGCATTCATTGTTGTTTTTGAGTGAGCAACATTAACTTGTCTAGCAGTATTAACCAATACTGCTGATTTTGAAATATTTTGTCTAGCAGTATTAATTGATACTAAGCCAGACTTCATTAGTACTACTCTCTTCGAACAATGTTCTTTTTAGCAACAAGGGTGAGTCTTTTTTAGCAAAGTTTTGATGATTCACCCTTTGAGAATTGTTCCAAACAGGTTTACCATCCTTTGATTTTGAAACTGTTTGTTTTTTTGATGGTAATTGCAATCAACTTGCATAAGATCAAGCTTTTGACACACATAACAAGCCTTATTAAACATCTTAAAATTGCTTCCCTTTTTTTGAGACATCATATTGTTCTAATTTCTTTGATTGCCTCTTGGACTGTGAGTGTTTTGCCTATGTTGCTCAACTTGTTTAACAGTTTCCTAGCAGTTTTTTCTTGTTGTTTAGATTTGACAAACTCTTTCTTAACAATACTAGGCCCTAATGTTTTCTTTTTAATTTTAGGTGAGACACATCCTCTTCTCAATATGTGACACCATTTTCAACTAAATTGGGGCATCATCATTCTTCCTAACTACCTTAGGTTCTTCTTTACTAGACATAGCTTTACTGTTCTCAACTACAGGCTCATTAACAAACTCATCTAAACCAGTAAAAGACAAATCAGGTGTTGGAGGCATGAAATTTCCTATGTAGGGAGGTGGAACTGCATTATAATTTTTCATTGCCTAAACCTTTCTTGTATTTGTCAATCTATCTGACACTCTATGAGCTTTGTTTTAATCTTTTAGATGCATGTTGCAAATTTATCTACATTAGTTGAAAGGCTCTTATTTTTCCTTTTTGAATTGTTTCAAGCTTCTTCCTAAGCTCTCATATAGCTATTTCTCCTATATGAATTTTAAATTTTAATCCCTTAATATCTTGTAAATAAATAGACTCATTTGCTTTATAAACTTCAAGTTTTTCTTATATCCGACAGACTTTTAACTTGTCTTTAACCTAGAACATTAACCTCAGATTTCTTTTTAAATTATTTTAATAGGTTTGACCATTTGAGATTAAGAGATTCAATGTTTCAAACAAGAATTAAAACAAATAGAATCATTGGATACCTTTGAGTCAGATGAGAAAGCTATGAGTGCATAATTAGAACCTTCCACTGCCTGATCACTCTAGTCATATCCACCAAGACCATCACATGACACCAAAGCTGTGGAAGTAGATGTTTCCACAGGCACACTCCTTCTTAAGCTTTCCTTGTTCTTGTTGTCTTGATTTCTTGGAGCTCTGCACTCCCTAGCAAAATGTCCCCTCTTGTGGCAGTTGTAGCACTCCACTTTGGACTTATCAAAACCAATAGTCTCATTGCCATTAACAATAAGCTTCCTTCCTGTATTCTTCAAAAACCTTCTAGCCCTCATAGTCAACATGGCCATTTGCCATCTCAAATCCATCTCTTCCATGTCATCTGGATGGATTTGTTGCAAGTCCTCATGTACAAGTTGAGGACTATTTGGTTGACTAGCAAAGAATGCACAAATAACAGCATCACTCAAGTTATCAATATTTGTAGAGTTAGCAGCATTAACTTGAGTGCTAGCAGTAGAAACTCCATGAGCAGTATTAACTGCTTCATTAGTGCTGCTAGTGTTGTTATTTGAAGAGGACACAAAAGCCATGTTCTGTGTGCTTGAACTTGAGCTAGACATCCCTTTAACTTCTGGTTCATACACCTTGAGGTTGTTGTAGAGATCATCCATGCTCATTGTATCCAAATCAGCTTTATTCCTCCACACAACAGCATGTGTGTTCCACTCAGGTGACAAACTTCTTAATAACTTTTGATTAACATCTTTTTGTGAAATATTTTCACCCAAAAGCTCCAACTGACTCACAAGCTTTTGAAGCCTATCAAAAGTTTGATCAAGCATCTCTGAGCTTGGAGCAGTAAAGTTTTCATATTTGCTGATCTTCATAGATTCCTTTGAGTCTTTTTGTAGCTTCATTCCCACCAAATCTCTTTTCAATAGCTTCCAACAACTTCTTAACATCTTTTATAAAGTTAAACCTTAATTGATGTTCATTGGGGAATGCCAACATTAAAGTGCTTCTAGCTTTCACCCTCTAATCGTCTCTGAGCCTATTTCTTCAGAGTTGTAATGGGAATCTCTGTCCACCCTCACCTCACACAACTGTCACAACACCTTCCACAGTTGTTGTTTTTGTCAAGGTTGCGCTATTCTCTATGACTTCCCACAGTGCATAGTCTATCATCTGGATATATTGTTCAATCCTTATCCTCCAGATCTCATACTCACCAGGTTTAAGCATGGGAACTTTAGATGCAGCCACCATGTGTGCAGAATCTTGATCCATATCTTTACAAAAAGATCTTGTGTATAAAAAACAGGTTCTTCTCTTTCAAAGCTTTTCAACAAGCTCCGATACAACTTGATGATCCCACTTCAATAGATCAAATTCCTTAAGCTTGTTTGAGGATTAGTTATATTAGATAAATCTAACACAACTATAGTAAAAGATTTGTTTGAATGTATTAAATATTATATGGAATCTAATCTTTAATATTGAGAAGAATTATCAATGAAACAGTAATTCAAAACAAATAATTCAACAAACAAGCTCTAATATAATTAATGATAATAATACGAATACTCTCAAAGTATTAGGGTTACAAAGACCTTAAAGCTAATAATATAAAAGATATATGAAAAACTATATCAAACTTTATGCCCTAGGACCTCCTTTTATACACCAAGGAGTCCTACTCAGCTTACAATACTTTCCTAAGTATATAAAATCTTTTCTATAAACAACTAATACATATCACATAAGCAGTACTAACAAACAGTACTAACTTAATACTAGCAGTATCAATAACTATATACTCATAGACAGTACTAACTTACTATAGAATATTTTCTTGAGCAGTAGTAACTCTTCAGCAGTATTAACTTCAAGCAGTCTTTGTACTAGCCAGATATGTAACATTTTCACTACGAGTAGTAACTTATCACTAGCAGCATTAACATCAAATGTGCAGTCCTTAACTTTGTTCTTAGCAGTAGTAAACACTTTGAATATTTCTTTGATGTCATGAGCAGTATATAACAAAATAGAGCAGTAGTAATTCTAACGCATCAAGAAGACTTTTAAATCCTAACAATTGTGATTTGGGACATCACTCGAGGTTGTTTGAGGTTGATGGTCTTTGTAACACTTGAAGTTTATGCATTGTAGTTTTCTCTATATTGTATCTTGTGTTATGATTGATCATTATGTTGCGCTCTTGAGTTTTCGCCATTGTCGGGGTGTGACAGATTGGTAATCAGAGCCAAGGTTATAGAGAACTAGGTGGATTGGCCTAGACTATAACCTAAGATCCGTCGTTTAGTTGCGTATAGGATCTATGTACGCGGTGATACACTTTTGTTTGCTTTCGCGTGTTGGCGGTTTGGTGCTTTAGTCATGTCAGTCATCGAAATGTGTGAGCTCAATATTTAATATGACTGGGAAAGGATACGAATATAAGTATGGTGGCCAACGTAGTTATAAGCGTATCACAACTCACTCATACTTAGTAATGTCATTCACATAAATTGATGTTGACACCGTAAGGTATGTTATGTGTATATCTGTATATATAGTAAGATATTCTATATATATGCGAGTCTTTTTGCCTACCTAACGTTGGCCATGTTCTCCCTCGTATAGATAATGCCGCCAAGGATGAGGACCCAAAGTACTGGTCGGCCTGCTACCGAATCACTAGGAGGGGAAATGGGTGTACGGGTTGATAGAGGTGGGAGGGGTAGAAGACCTAGGGTAGGTAATGATGAGCGTATTGATAATTTGAATGGTTAAGGAAATGACTAGGGGTTGGGAGCTAATAAGGGCGTAGAGGGAGTCAATGGGAATGTAGAAGGAGCCAATGAGGGAGCACCTGACTTCTCGACGATCATTGCCCAATAATTGCAGATGCTCTTACCCGCCATGCTGGCTCAGGTTGGTAACCAAGGAAATGTTGGAAATCAATATGGTAATGTGGTTAATGAGAATGTCCAGGAGAACGTTGGGAATGTAATAGTAAATGGCAACCGGGTAGATTGTTCATATAAGAGTTTTAGCTTTGTAACCCTATGGAATATGATGGTAAGGGAGGTGATGTTAGTTCTTATCGTTGGATTTGTGAAAATGGATACTTGCAAGAATAAGAGTGTTTGTAAGTGTTGACCCAAAAGTGAAATACACTGCTGGTTCATTTGTGGGTAAGGCTTTAACATGGTGGAACTCTCAAATCCGCACGCTAAGCTAGGAAGTTGTTGTTAGTATGTCATGAAATGACTTTAAGTTTATGATGATAGACGAGTTTTGTCCTAGTCATGAGATGCAAAAGTTGGAAACTGAGTTATGGAATCACGCCATGGTCGGGGTGGCCATGATGCGTTATTACTGATAGGTTTTATAAGTTGGATAGGTTAGTTCCACATTTGGTAACTCCAGAAAGTAGGATGATTGAGAGGTATGTGTATGGCCTTGCTCCACAAACCCGTAGGATGGTGGCAGCACCAGAACAAAAGACTATGCAGAGGTTGTGCAGATTTCTGGTGCACTGACCGATGAGGCTGTTAGAAATGGATCAATTAAGAAGGTTGAGAAAAGAGGAAATGTGGGGGAACCTAGCAAGGATAATAATGGTAGGGATGATAATAAGAGGACTAGGACTGGGAATGCTTTTTCTTCTACTGCAAACCCTGTAGGGAGAGAGAATACAGGTACTTGGTCCAAGTGTACCATCTGCAACTCCTACCATGCACCAAGAGGGCCTTGCCACACTTGCTTCAACTGTAACCGCCCGGGTTATTTGGTAAAGGATTGTAGAGGCGTGCCAAGGAATGTGAATCCTGTAATGTTAGAAACCCAACTATTAGGGCATGTTATGAGTGTAGTAGTATCAACCATGTCAAGACAGCTTGTCCTAGATTGAATAGGGCACAAGGACCGAAAGAAAATCATCCAAACCAAGTTGCTGCTAATAACAAGGGTCAAGGTCGTGGAAACCAAGGGAACCAGGCTAGGGGTAAGGCATTCATGTTAGGAGCAGATGAAGTTTGCCAGGATCCGAACATTGTGACGGGTATGTTTACTTTGAATAATCATTTTGCCACTACCTTATTTGACTCTGGTGCCGACTATAGTTTTGTTTCCACTACTTTCATACCTTTGTTAGGCTTAGAGCCCAACGAATTAGGTTTCAAATATGAGATTGAGATAGCTAGCGGGTAGCTAGTAGAGATTGATAAGGTTATTAAGGGTTGCAAACTAGAAATCGAGGGTCATGTCTTTGACATCGACTTGATACCTTTTGGGCATGGGAGTTTTGATGTGATTATAGGTATGGACTGGTTGTCTAATTATAAGGCTGAAATAATTTGCCATGAGAAGATAGTAAGGATACCACTACCGAATGGCAAGGTGCTTAGAGTATTAAGAGAGAGACTGGAAGAGAAAGCGAGACTTTTGATGAGTGCTAAGACTATCGGTAAGAAAGAAGAAGACATTGTTGTGGTTAGGGATTTTCCCGAGGTATTTCTGAATGACCTATATGGATTGCCGCCTGTTTGGGAAATTAAGTTTCAAATTGAGTTAATCCCTAGAGCTACGCCGGTTGCAAGGTCTCCCTATCGTTTGGCACCTTCTAAATTGGAGGAGTTGTCTGGACAACTCAAGGAACTCCAAGACAAAGGTTTCATTCGACCAAGTTCATCGCCTTGGGGAGCGCCGGTATTGTTCGTTAAGAAAAAGGATGGTTCTTTTAGGATGTGCATTGATTATAGAGAATTGAACAAGTTGACTGTTAAGAATCATTATCTGCTTCCTAGGATTGATGATCTGTTTGATCAACTGCAAGGGTCGTAGTTTTTCTCTAAGATAGATCTTAGGTCTGGATACCATCAGCTGAGAGTGCATGAGGATGACATTCCGATCTCCAAACATTCCCTAATGTCCAATAAATTCAGGTGACGGGTCAAGCATAGCGACCTTAAACAAGCGCTTCGTGGGAGGCACCCCATGCTTATCTTTCTATCTTCTTTCTATTTTTCTAATTGTGTGACGTGAGGAGGTTTGCCTCTTCCATTCCCGTATTTCGTGTTTGTGTTGTTAATTGTCCAGGATTGCCCGGATTGTGAAGAACTCTCGTGCTTGTATCTTTATCAAGAGTTTCACATCCTCAGCTTCATTTTGGGAATCCAGTATCCAAATCTAATCGACTAACGTTTTATCTTTTGGCACACTTCATAAACGGCCTTAGATTTACGTAGGAAACCCTTCAAAACATCGAGGACGATGTTTAGTTCTAGTATGGGGGGATCTTCGATTTGATTTTGCCTGCAGCCGTTGTTATCACGTAATCCCGTTTTTACCACCAAAGATTTTCTCACCAAGACTCGCGCAAGCTCACCCCTTAAAACCTATCTATATATGATATAAATACACCAAGGGACGAAATCACGCGAGAGCAAGATAACCAGAAGCAGTATAGAGTGGAATATCAAAAGACGATTGATGATTGGTGTTCTTATGTAACAAGGAATGTTTGGGAATTAATACAGAAAGCAAATGCACATAAAAATTAAACAAGAACATAAACTAGAACAAGCATAAAAGCTAGAAATAGCAAAAACACTTAAAACTAGATTAAAGATTTTCTCAGGAAAGCTTAAAACCCGCTGGTCAGGACCTTTCACTATCACACAAGTTTTCCTGTACGGACGAAATCACGCGAGAGCAAGATAACCGGAAGCAGTATAGAGTGTTCCCGGGTCGTTATATCCCAACGAGGCTAGAATGGAATATCGAAAGACGATTGATGATTGGTGTTCTTATGTAACAAGGAATGTTTGGGAATTAATACAGAAAGCAAATGCACATAAAAATTAAACAAGAACATAGCACTTAAGCATAAGAATAAGCAACCAGAATGGACTATAATGATAAATAAGCTAGAAAACTAAAACTGATTAACTCTTAAAATTATTTTGAAAAGACAAATAAGTTCTACTGAAAACAGTACACTAAATAACTAATCTACTCTAAAAATCAAAAGAAATCTTAACAGCTAAATAATAAGACTGATAAGCTAAAATGACCGTCAGTAACTAAAAAACATATATAATTGAACAGTACTAACATGGAGTTAGTACTGCTAGTGCTGTTAGTACTGCTACCTGAAATCCAAGAAATGAACTAGGCAGTACTAACTAGAGTTAGTACTGTAGTGTTAGAGTTAATGATGTTCCAAAAGTTAACAGCAAGAACAAACTTAAAGGTTAGTACTGCCTATTGTAAAATACCCCTTAAAAATCATTTTTCACTCAAGTTAATTAAAAACAGATTATCACAACAAAATAAGACACTTATAAGCAATTTTTAATTAAGAATAAGCACTTAAATAGGCTGATTTGGCCTAGCAGTGTTAACTTATAACTAGCAGTTCTGCTGAAAGTAAGAATAATAAGAAAAAGAGAGATAGAAACTTACAACACCCTTGCTCAAAACAGGGTCAAACAGAGAATCTACAAGCTCTAGCTTGTATAAAACAAGCTAGTGAGAGTCCATAAGCCCATCCAGAACTGGCTTATCATCCAAAACATAAGCTGTGGTGTATTTGAGAGTGATACTTATGACTTTCTCTTAACTACTTAACTTTTTATTTTTACTTGATGAAAACAGCTTATGAGTAAGCTGTGGTGAGAGCTTTTTGAACACAAAACAATATGCTTAAGAAACTTAACACTGTTATTGTAAATTGACTTAAAAACTTCAAACTTGCATTAATCTTGAAAGTGTTACAAAGATGAAAGTAAAAGCTGTAAATGACTTGAAACAAACTGAAAATAAGCTAAATTATTTTTAAGATTAAAAACTAAAAAAAAACTCTCTTAAAAGGCTTACAAAAAGCTCTATTTATAGCCGAAGTCTTCAACTTGCAGCTTGTGCTTCTTTGTAGAGATAGAAACAAGTGTGCTTGTTGTGTGAGGAGAGTCTAAAGCAAATCCCAGCCTTTAATTTTATTTGTGCTTCTTTGGAGAGCAATCTCAGCCATTGAAGATACTTGGGAAAGGTGAGGGATTGCCAACATGGACTTTATACAGCTGGGGGGGTGTAGGGTGGATGAAATGATTTTTGCTAGGGAGAGAAGTGGTTTTGCAGGGAAGAAAGTATGGGACGACATACCAGTTGTAACTGGGTTTTTGGGGCGGGAAAG